>JAOQMS010000008.1:31896084-31909773 GCA_027563885.1 Erythroxylum longipes | reverse complement strand
TACCAAAATTGCCCTCATTCCTTCTTAAACATTAATTTCACTAACTAGTGAAATAAAATCCTACCTCAAACTTCATCGTAGGGAAAAAATTCAAATTCCATGCTTATTCCATAACTATCATGCTTAATTCAACAAAAATATTTTGGGGCCAACACCTAGTACATATCCCCGTTCCTCTCTTGCCTTTACGGTTAGAAACCATGTAGAGATAATTAGAAATAAAGCTAGGATGGTAGTAAATTATAAACAATTAAATGATAAAACTGTGTTTGATGGGTACTTTTTACCTTATAAAGAAAACTTGATAAATTTAACCAAAGGAAAAAAATTTCTCCAAATTGGATTGTAAGAGTGGATTTTGGCAAATAAAATGCATAACGATAGTATTCCTTATACTGCATTTTCAACCCCTCAAGGTCATTATGAATGGTTAGTAATATCTTTTGTTTTAAAAAATGCCCCTCAGATATTCTAGAGAAAAATGGATAATATTTTTAAAACCATGATTTTATACATTGTTATGTAGATGATATTTTAATAGCTAGTGATTATATTGCACAACATATTATTCATCTTCATACTTTTTCATATTTATGTACAAAACATGGTCTTGCTCTTTCTGAGAAAAAAGCTAAGATATGTCAAAATAATATAGACTTTCTTGGTATGGAGATGGATGGTAAAGGTGTCAAACTACAACCAAATATACTTGAAAAATTTTCTCAATTCCCAGATAAATTGCTAGATAAAAAACAAGTTCAAAGTTTTTTAAGTGTATTGAACTATGCATATGATTTTATTCAAAACCTTGATGAGATAAGAAAACCTTTTCGAGTATTGTTAAAGAGCGATCAAAATTTTGATCTCACCCTATTTGATAAAACAAGTAAAAAAGATTAAAACTATGTGTTCATCCCTACCAAAACTTTCTTTACCCTAAGATAACAATGATTTAACTGATGCTTCAGACCAAGAATGGAGTGGAGTATTGAAAAAGATAGATTATGATAATGACCATATGAAAACTAATGTCTTTATGCAGGACACTTTTGGAACGTTTACAGATACTCCGCAACGCTATCATATTATTGAAAAGGAATTATTGACAATGATCAAAAATTGCCAAAAATTTTATTACTTTTTATTACCAAAAATATTTTTATTGCAAACTGATAATACCTAAGTTAAAGCTTTTATTCAGAACAATTTGCCTTCTAAACCTGAGTATAAAAAATATATTAGATGGCCGACTTTACTACCTGAATATTCTTTTGGAATAAAAGTTATTAAATCTTACAACAATGTTCTTGCAGATTTTTTAACCAGAGATGGGCAGTTCTAAAGAAGAGATATATCTTTTGTTAGACCAAATGCTTGAAGATATCAATACGTGCCAAGCACAATTAAAAGATCTGCTTGATATTGCTCAATTTCCATCATAAACAAAAGAGATAGCTGAACTGCTTCTCTCTTTTTGCCATGTTTGGTAGGAATAGATAAATCATTTTAACTTTACCGAGGAAAGGCTCTATCGATTACTTAATAAAGTTCAGATAATTGAAGAATCTGAATCAACCAAATCTTCACCTATATCTCAACTGATATCACAATAAATATCTCAATCAATATCTCTTAGTCAGATAAAAACCACTCCTGATGATCTTTCTCTAAGACCAGTCACATCTCGGAAAATTCAGATACTCCAAAATATTATGACAAGTTCACCTAGTGCTCATCCTGTTGTTCAAGCTTCTTTTAAGATAATGCAAGACCTTTACTCACTACAAAATAACGATTCTTTATACATTGATTTTATAGATATTTATCCCCGATTAAAATTTTTGTAAGGAGCTCTGCCCCAAGTAGTACGAGATTGGTGTGAATTTGGTGCCATAAATGCCATTTATTTAACAAACGATCATTTTCTTGAGATATCTTTAGTACCTAAATGGTTACAAGAAGGTGTTCAGGATTGTTATCTGAATAATCCTATAATAACTCCTTAAGATAATTTAATGTTGAAGATTTTATCAGTCGGACCTGATGAAAAAGAACGATATGATGCTTATCATTTTATTATGATTGGAAATGCAGAACATTTCTCTATTATAGTTGATACCAAGTTAAGGAAAGAATTTAGTAGATACACTGAGACTGATACCCATTCCCGACAAGGTATTGGAATGAGGACTATTGTCTTCGGAATGGAAGCAGCTTTCAGAAAAGTATTCTGAACTTATGTAGGTAAGAGTAATTTTACCTCACTTATGATAACACCAGCCACAAGAACCACCTTGGCTACAGAAAACTTTGTAAAGATGAAGATAGCGCTGATCGAACGAGGAAAAATAAGATCAAGCCCAGAAGTTCAAAAAATATTTTGCCACTACAAAAAAAATATTGAAAATATCTATCCAGCATGTTCTAGTGGCATAAGCTTTCTTAAAGGAAAAGATAAAGAAGAAGATTATGGAGTCAACACCTACACTGACTCCAAATAATGGAAATCTATCACTATGTTAGATAAGTTCTTTCTGACTGATAGAGGCTTCAAAGAATCTTTAAAGTAAAGAAAAGGAATATGCCACGCCACAAAGATAAAAACTGACAAAGACAAAAGTTGCCACGTAAAGATAATCTGGTCGACAAAAGCAAAAGAAGATAAAATAAAGATGCAAAAGATAAAGACTTATCTGCCACAAGATAAGGACATATCCTCAACCAATAAGAAGGAAGAAAAATCCTTATAGATAAGGCAGATTCTAAAACTAGATAAAATGTAATCAGATTGTGATAAGATCCGACTAGTATAAATAAGCCCTTACAGTATAGTTAGGGGCATGCGATCTGTAATCTCTTCTTCAAAATAGTCTATCCTTTTGTAAAAAAAAACTTCTACTATGAAATAAAATTCTCCCTTTGCAGATATAGTTTTATAGTTTCAACCTTATAATCCTCTACTCTTCTCTCGATTATTTTCTGATTTACACCTAAAGGTAGAAAAAAAATCAGGTTGTGCTAAGCGTCTCTAAAGGAGTCTTCAAGGGTAATTACCTCTCAAGATTGGGGCTGAAATGCTTGCTAAAAGACTCGAAGATAGCCCAGAGCTGTGACAGTCAAAACGTTAGAAGAATTAGGTATGGAAGCGTATTGGATCCTTAAGTTTGAAATTATAAATCTATTATGCATATTTGATATCATTGTCTATATAAGTTCTTTTTGTTTTTTAGAATATTTTTATATGGTTTAAGTTGATTAGATCTAAACCCAATTGATTCTCTAGATAAAATTATGTCTGCGTTATTTGATGAAATGATAGATATCATATCATATACTGATGATATGCATAAAGAAGATCTTTGTCGAATTACCTTAATTTTCGTTATCATAAAAATCTTAGATTTAATAAAAAGTTCTATCTTTTCTCAATAAACATGTGTGTTAGCTATAACTTAATTCTTTAAGGTATAACACTTTTGATAACTAATTCAAAAGTTGTGATTTGTGGGTGCAACTGGTATCAAAGCATCGGTCTGACCAGGTGTACCTAATATCTTGTGCAAATGGTTAAAGGTTTCTTACAATGTCATGTTGGGAGTGCATGACACCACCATCCTCCTCCGTGATTGTTGTTATTCTGTTGGCACTTCTTCTTGTTAGAATTGATTTTTGGAGAAATATGTATTTTTGTCGTCTTCTTTTAGCCATATAATTCTAGTTTTTTCTGGAGTAGGGAGTTATGAGTATTCATGGCCTTTTCATACTCCAGTAGTGCACTTCTTGTTTAACAAGATTAGGATCTTCAAGTTTAAGGTAGAGCTCCTCCTGGACTGCTTGTAGATAGCTAGAAGCCTTAGAAAGTGAGGATTGAGCATTGTTACCCTTTTGGAGATTGAATGATCTAAGCTTTTGCTTGATTGCATCCAATTTTTTCATACAATAATACAAACAAAAGTCTTGATTTGTTAACTCCCAATTAGTCCCCTCATCATGTGACTTTTTATGTGGAGAAATTTACATATTTTTATAATTTACATTTCAATTATTGCACTAAATTCAAATGAACCCAATTCAATTGACTAGTCCTCAACCATTTTATTATCCAGATTCCATACTCCAACCAAGTTCTCAGAACATTGATTCAGCCATTTTATCATCTTGAATCGATACTCCAATCAAATTTTCTAAACAATAATTCATAAAAAGCTCCGCAGACATTAATTAATCAATCCAATTATTATATTTTATCATCTCATTAGCCCAGTGAAAATGTACCATTTGTCATCAATTCTCTATCTCTATTTTCTCTAAATTTGCATCTCTACTTTCTCTAAATTTGCATCGCAGAGTATCAGCTTCAAAGCCCCATAAAATATACTTGTTTTTTACAGCCAAAAGATCATGAAAAGATAATTTCTTTTCTCGTGCTAATACGGACTAGAAAAAGCTAACACATCTATAGGAATAGCTGAGCTTAGAAAAAATGTCGAAGAGCAACAGTCGTCAAAGAGCAGTAATTAACAACATTATTTCAGGCCATGGGTTCGTAGACGATATTTGACATAACCGCAGAAGTCGCAAAGGACAAGCTGCCATTTTGAGAATATGAATTTAAATTAGACAGAAATGTCTGTTTTTTTTTCAAATTACAAATTTTTTCACTCTCTTACTATGTATCCAGACGACTCCAAGCAAAATTGTTCCATTCTGTGGAACAAATTGGAAAGCTTGAGTGGACACAATCCAATCCATTTCTCACGTTCCACCTAAAAAACAATGCAAGTAGGTTAGGTGGTTTCCATTATCTCATGAACACCAGGCCATCATGAACTGATCAATAAATAACTTACAATAGGAACATCTTAAACCAAACAATGAAAGAGATAGTCTGATCTTCACATTCATCATTGCTCTGGTGTAGTCCTCCGACTGACGCGCCAACCACGATTCCAAGGGTCTGAGTCACCATCTGAAGAATCATTATCCTCTTCTCTGGAAGAAACAGGTTCCCCATCATGCGTCTCCCCCCAAAGCCGAGTAGATCTCCTTCTGAAACTAAGTCGTGCTCTGGCTCTTGACGTGCCAGACCAGCTGCTAATTCTTTGACTAGATCCAGGACGAAAAACTCTAATTAGGAAGAACACTGTAAGCCAACCACCATCATCAATGGGTAAAATGCTCTCATCACCCCTCTCCTCTCCAACTGAAGATTGAAGAGTGCTTAGCAAGTCCCCAAGGTCCCTCTGGCGCTCAAGCCGCCTCCAATTACGTTGCCTCTCAGGATCAACCTCTGATGGCCGAACAAGGGGGTGCTCAATCCTTGCATGTTTCCTGAGGTCAGAATAGGTTCCACTAAAATCACACGTCTCACAAGAACAGCTTCTAGGTTTTGTATTCATAAAACGTCGAGCAGCCTCCATGACAATCCAATCTTTTATATGCCCTCGGCAAAGTGGGCATACTAACTTTAGTTGATCATTGTTATCACAAGAGGTAGCTCCAGAATATAATGTTCTGTCGTCAGTCCGTCCAACTTGCAAATCTGTAACTGTTGACTCGGAGTTCACAACAGTTGATGAGTTTGTAGTTGAGAAGATGTTTTCTTCTGGTGGATGAGTTGTTGAGGTTTCAACGCATGACTTCCGAAACTGATCAAGACAATTTGAGTGGCGATAACTTGTATCGCACATGTAAGGACGGCAACCTTTGTCATGGGAAGTGCATATGAGGAGAACAGCATTGTGAGGATGTTCCATGCAGACAGGGCACCTAGCTTCTTCCCATTCCTTTATATTTTTCTCACATTCAAATGGAAACCTGGGTGAAGATCTTCTTGAACGACTAGAGCTGCATGTGTAAGGAGATGCTCTATTCCTATCAAAACATTTGGAACTATCTTTTCTATCCTTTGGCATATTTGTACTGCAGAAGCAGAATCAACTAACAGTCAACCTTAAATTTAGTACCAAATATGTATCGAAATTTTCTGTGGGTTCAGCATACATAAGTATACCATGATCATAGAGAAGAAACACCATGATCATAGAGAAGAAACCATGAACAGGTAATTATTTTCAATAATTCTTATATACAAGTAATTAGTTTTAAGAAAACAAGTATATTTTCTGATATAATTAAAATTGAACCCGATAACAATATTAACATCAAATCCATGACAGCCACAATATAATCCTTTGGCTTTGGTCATCAAATACAAAATGCAGCATCAATAGGCTTATTGAACTCTAAGATTGCCAATTCAAATACGACTATGCGATGCTAAGGTTTGACGTTGCAGCATATGCAATAAAATTAAGCACGCAGTCTCTCCCCAACTTCAGAATCCATCAGAATTCAAGGGGAATTTAGGATAACATCTCAATTGAGCTCAGTTTTCAGAATCCATAAGGTGACCATTGCTAACAGTTTCATTACTGGACTGGTAGGATAGCAATAATCTCAAACGAGTTTGCAAGGCCAAGGCTTTCCCTTTACCCACCCCGAACAAAATTAAAAAGAAAAAGGAAAACGGAAAAGGACAAAAAGCTTTGATTTTCAGCGTTCAACTCAAATAAAGCAAGATAATAAGTATAAACCGACCTAAAAGTATAGATTATAGAAGCTCAGATAATAGCAAAGCAAAATGAACACATAAACCCTAAAATCGATCCGATTAAACTAACGAAAAGGCAAAGGAATAAGCAAATAGATCGGAGTAGAAACCAAGGCACATGAGCAGCTAGTCATTTAAGGGATTTTTACCTTCAAAAAAGGAATTGAAAAATCCGTCTTCGAATTCACTTTCCACAATCACTATTTTCTAGGCTACGATTCTTTTCAAGTAAATTTTAGAAAGGAAGAGAGAAGAGAACTAGATTTTCTAGGGCTCCTTTCAGGTCGATTAAAGGGGGAGGGGGAGGGGGAGAGAGAGAGATTGGAGTTGAACCAATTGAAAGAATTGTTTATGTAGAGCCAATCTCGAGTCCAAGCTAACCGTTGACGTCATATATTACGCTTATAATTTCTATTTCGTATAAAAAATAACATTTTGTTTATGTGTGGGGCTCAATGGAATTTTAAATTATATACATTTATTTGACATTTGATTTTCAAACTATTTGCTAAGTAGGCGCCGTTTCCACATTCTAACATTTTGCTTTTATGTTGGCTCTTATTTGCTGGAATTATGATTGCATAAGAATTGGCGGTCCCATTTTTCTTAAATAACCTTTGGCCAATCTATTGTTCTTCTTCAATAAATAGATTTAAAAATAGTTCTCTAAGATTTCTAATTGTGTTTCCAAGATTTCTCATACTGATCAAGTTCAATTTTGAAGGACAATATGTTGTTTAAAAGATACAAACCAGAAAATATATTTTGTTCTTAAAAGAAAAAGGAAGTTGAAGGAACTGTTTGATTTTGTTTTTATGTTTATTTTTATTTCTAAATTTAATAAAAATCCTATTTGATGGCATTTTTATTCTTAATTTTAATGTATTAATTAAGCACTTACTTGATAAGAATATAAAATGTCATACTTTTGTCTCTTAATATTTAGTCTTTTATATCTATTTTATACTCAAATATAATCATTATTCTTATATTTTGATTTAGGATGCAAATAGAGTCATTGTTTAAAATACCGTTTCATACCAATTGGTACCTGCCGAACAGTATCGTACCGGTCAAAAACAGAATGGTATCTAAGATTCTGGTACTGGCCAGTACTGAGTATTTTCGTTTGGTACCGACCATATATCGACCGGCTGATACCGTAAATTTTAAAAATTTGAGGACTATTTTGCAAAATCCTAAATTTTTTAGCCTAAATCCCTACCCCCGACGCCTGCACCATCCTCTGCTAATTTGATTTTTTTTCTCTCTCAGACTCACCTCACCTCCTTCCTCTCTCTCTCACGCTCTCGTCTCATCTCCATTCTCTCTCTCTTGTTCTCCTCTCCATCTCTGATGGTGCTCCTCCCTCTCCAAAGATATGACAACCACGAACCATCGCACCACACGACTATCATCTTCAGATCTTCCTCAACCACACGAACCCGCCACCACTGAGCCTCAGCCGGACCTCCATCAGGCTTCAGCCCTCCTCAATGAGGACCACTGCCGCACCACGCCACCATCGGCTACTCTTCTCTTGTCCTCCACGCATTCGTAGCTGCTGGATCTAGAATAATACCAAACCTAAACCCAACCAGACAACCAGACCTAAAAACCGATTGTGAATTTGTTTGGGTGTGTTTTCACTTTTCAATTGAATTTTTCCTACTTAATTGCATTTGTGATATGAATGTGAATTAATTGGAAGTTGGAATGAAATTATGAATGGATTTGTGATTTATCGTTGGTTGGATAATGGATTGGAGTTGAACGAAAGGAGTTTGGTTCATTGTTGTGGTTCAGTTGATACTTGATTTATCCTAAAATTTTTGGTCATTGAAACTTTGAAATGCACGGCATGCATCATGCATGATTTAAAAGTTAGAAAGTCTTTGAACTTAAATTAAAACCTTAAAACCGAGAATGTGAATTTAAAGAATTTAAAGTAAAGAGTTAATTGAAATATTCTTAAAATTATTGAAATGGTATTTGGATATTGGGTAAATAGTTAATTGAGTATAATAATAATTTGGTTGTGGTCTTGTAATAAAGCCAAAGAGGAAGTTTTGTAATTGTAATTATTGTATAGAAAAGTAGCAAAAAAGGTAAAATCTATATCTCTAAGTTGTCTTTAATCTTTATCCCAAAATTAGTCCATCTTATTAAGTCTTTTGCATATTCACCTTTATTTATCCCAAAATTAGTCCATCCTGTGGTTTTTGAATATTCAAAATCTTATTTTCTTATTATTCCATTTTTATCTCGTTTATAGTACCTTGGCATTATATCTTCGGATAAGTATGAAAGTTTTTTAGTTCATTTTAATGAAAAAATTGCTCAGCTTGTGCATTCCATTTCAATATATTTATTAAAGGCAAGAGTTTATAAAGATATGTCGATGGCAATAATCATATTCCTAAAAAAACAAGAATAAAGATGAACATGCTAAGTGAAGTTAAGGATGTTTTAAGTCATGACTTGAATTTTAGGATTCGTTGAGCCATCATTTTAAATATTTGAACCTTCAAGACTACAAAGCATAACAATGTACTTCAATTTTAAATTTAGCATGAATTTACTACTCTCCAATAGGAAAGTCTATCTATTTCTGAATTTTACTCTAGTTTCATGAATCTTTACTTCTTTAGGCTTAATACAAAGAGTTAAAGACGTTATTTATGCTACATTGCCTGATGAAGGACTTAGCACTGCTAATTTTGTTGATGAAACTACTAAAGGATTAATTTCTTATAAAACTAGTATCTTCATTTATTGTTACAGAAAAATGGAAGGAAGTTTAAGTACTCTTGATCAAACTACTTCAGGAAGATATAATGATCCAGTTTGGGCTCATGCTGCATTGGTTCCAAGTATGAAGAATCATACAATTTGCTTGTTTTGTAACGAGCATTTGAAAGGTGGAGGAATCACCCAATTGAAGAAGCATTTAGCTGGGATTAAAGGAGATGTATAACTCTGTGAAAAAGTAAGTCATGAAGTGAAGTGGCAAATGAAAACATTGCTTGAAGATTATCAACATAAGAAAGATAGAAGGGAAAGGTTGAATTTTGAAATTGATAGTGGAAGTTTATTTGCTGGTTTTCGTGGTGATTGTGAAAATGTTGAAGGTGGTAGTGGTACTGGTACTGGTAGTGTTCCATCCCAGACCTAGGAAGAAGTGAATGTTACACCTGGACCTGATGTGAGGAAAGAAGAAAGCAGGTGACTAGTTTTTTACACCACGAACAATTCCTGGAGCCCAACCTTTAATTCGTAGTGCAATGCAATCAAGAGATGCAGCTCACAATGTTGATATGGTAGTAGCTAGATGGTGGTATGATACAGGTTCATCATTTAATGCTTCTCATTCTTATTATTATCAACCTATGATGGATATAATAGCCTCTTACGATTCGAGATACAAAGCTCCTTCGATTGATGACTTAAGAGGTAAACTTTTGAGTTGTTCAATTTCTAAAATTAGAAGTTATTTGGCGAAAAGAAGAGTGAATTGGGTTAACTTTGGGTGTTCAATCATGTGAGATGGTTGGACAAATAGGAGATAAGAGCTTATTATTAATTTTTGGTTTATTCTGTAAATGGCTCAATGTTTTTAAAGTTTATTGATGAATCAGGCCTAATTAGAAATATTGACACTTTGTTTGAGATATTTGATGAAGTTATGAATGAAGTAGGGCCAGAAAATATTGTTCAGTCATTAATGACAATGATGCCGCTTATAAAGTACCAGGAAGAAGGTTATATAATAAGTATAATTCTTTTTTTTGGACTCCTTGTGCTGCACATTGCATTGATTGAATGTTGGAGAATATAGGGGATCCTATGTATTTTCCTATTATTGATGAGACTATGTAGAAAGCTAAAAAGGTGACCAAGTTCATCTATAATCATGCATGGGTGTTGAATTTGATGAGAAAGAAATTTACCAATAGTAGGAATTTATGTCATCCTGTTATGAAGAGATTTGCAATAAAATTCTTATCACTTTAGTCTTTTGTTATGATGAAGAAAGAGTTAAGACAAATGTTTACAAGTGAAAAGTGGGTTGCATCTCAGCATGCTAAGTCTAATGATGGAGTGGAAGTTTCCAGAATTACACTAGAAGTTAGAGAATTTTGGTCTCAATGTCAATTTGTTATCCATGTTTGTGAGCCTTTGGGAGGGTGCTTTACTTAGCTGATAGTGAAGCAAAGGCAACATTGAGATATTTTTATGATACTATGAAAAGGGCCAAAGAAGCAATCAAGGCCAATATGAAACATAGGCCTTCTTTGTACACACCATATCTTGCAATCATCAATGAGAGATGGGAAAGACAACTTTCTTCTTCATTGTTTGTAGTTGAGGCATTTTTGAATCCTAGTGTATATTTCAAACCCGATTTTATAAAGAAAGCAGAAGTTAGTAGAAGAATGTTATTCACTATTATAACAATTGTAGGCCAAAATGATGCAAGATATTTTAAGCTCATAAATAGAGCTTTATAAGTTGTCTTCTGGGGATTTTGGATTCTCGATTGCTATTCGATAAAGAGCAAAACTTTCTTTAGGTATTAGTTGTTTCTTTTTCTTATTTGTTGAAAATTAATTATCACTTTATTTTTTTTGTAACGTTACTTTTGTTATCTTACAATTTACATTTTCTTGGTGGGATCAATTCATAAGCAGTGTTCTAGAATTACAAAGGTTTGCAATTCAGATTTTAAGTCAATGTGTGAGTGCAACTAGCTATGAATGGAACTGGAGCACATTTGAATTCATTCATTCCAAGAAAAGAATTAGATTGGAGCATAAGAGGTTGAATGACTTGGTATTCGTTTGTTACAATTTAAAGCTCTGAGAAAGGTATGTTATTATCATTATTAATTTCAATATAATTTCTTATAATTTTATAATAATTTAATTTTGTTGACAACTAGGAGTCTTAATAGCACAAGCAGTTCAACATATCCAATTTCTAATGATAATATCGATCTTTTAGCCAATTGGGTTTTTGAGCAACTATATTTGATAGATGCGAATGACTAAAGGATAATGTTGGTTGGGAAAGCATTGACATGTCATTTGGTGTATTGAATTTGAATGGTGATGATGATAAGACTCTTCTCAATGATGAGGATTTTGTACCAAATGATAACTGGGGTTAGTGTGGTTATAGCGGGTATCCTCCCGTAGACGATTGAATGAAGTTCTAAGTTTATGTTTTTCCTCTTCTCTAAATTTTACTTATATTTGATGTATATGTTAAATTCAGTATATGTAATGTAATTGTAAATGTTTTGTTACAGGTTTCACTTCTAATTGGTTGGTTCCTTATCACGAACTCTTGTTATAAATTGTAATAGTTTGAGAGTTAAGGATATTTATTATTCTTTTTATTGGATATTTTGATGTAATTATTATTTATTATATGATGAATTTGTAATATTTTAAATACTTTGTATTGTTCTTAATATTATATTTGTATGATGATAATTGTCTTTTTCATACTAATTGTGGTTATTATTTATATGTGAAATATCTGAAAATTATTATTATTTTATATTAATTGTGGTTATTATTTATTATTATGATTTTTGGAAACAAGGTTGTTGTAAACTTATATAGCATACAGTACAACAATACAATATGACAATGAGCTATTTTGGAATTTCTAAAAAAATTCAAGGACTATTTCATAAATTTAAAAATTACCCAAAACGATATCTGGTATTGACTAGTACTAGTACAGTTCTGTACCTAATTCGATACCAAGTCCGGTATAATATTCGCAACATTGAATAGAGTTGTTAAAGGTGTTAGGTTCCGATCATGCATCTCGTACATAATATATATGAAATATACGCAGCGGAAATAAAACTGAACCTTAAAAGTCAAATCTACTCATGAATATAGATATAGAAAAACAAAAACATGAAATGTAAGATGTTTACATACCTTTTTGATGATCTCCTTTGTTCTTTAATCTTCTCCACATTGGGTTGTTGTAAACTACAATGATCAACGCAAACCTTCTCTAATGAAAATCCACATGAAGATAAAAGGATGAAACCTTACTAAGAGATGGCTAGAATTCTTTCTTTGTGCTAGCAAAGACGAGAACTCTTGAGAGAATTAGAGAGAAAAAGTGTGTATATAAGAAAAAGAACATTTCTTTTTCCTCTTTTTGTGTCTTACATAAGATACACGAAAATCATCTTAATTTTCTGCACCATTTGGCCTTCCATAGCCACCATCACTAATGGAAAGTTAAGGGAAGTTAATGGTCATGAATAACATGCATTAATGGAAATTATGGGAAGTTAATGACTATGAATAGCATGCATTAATGGAAGTTATGGGAAGTTAATGACCATGAATAGCATACATTAATGGAAGCCAACAACACTTGTTTTTAATCCATTCTATACAACGTTTTCTACCACGATCACATCGCGATACAATCTTGAAACACTCTCTCTGTTGGACCCATTTCCGTAGCCCAACTGTTCGGAGATAAAACGAAAACAAAAGACAGACGAAGCACAAAGGTAGATGAAGCAAAGAACAGACGAAATTCGTTAGAAAGTAGACGAAGCAAAAAGTAGACGAAGTTCGTCAAAAAGCAAACAAAGCAAAAAGTAGATGAAGTTCGTCAAAAAGTAGACGAAGCAAAAAGTAGAAGAAACCAAAAGACAGACAAAGTGAAAAAGTAGAAGAAACCAAAAGACAAACGAAGAGAAAAAGGCAGAAGAAATAAAAGACAGACAAAGTTCGAGTCAACTTAAGATGAAACAAAGTCAACGTAAGACGATGCAACGCTTAAGACCCTATGACATCATCACAGACGAAGTTGACGTCATCACAGATGATTCGTCTTTACAGACGATACATTTTTACAGAAGATACATCTTTATAGAAAATGCATCCTCACAGACGAAATGACGTTATCACAGACGAAGATGACGTCATCATAGACGATTCGTCTTTACAGACAATACATTTTTACTTCTTTGAATTAAAAAAAAACAATTTCTACACCTATGAAAGCTTGCAAAATGCCATATCTCTTCA
>JAOQMS010000008.1:31882307-31895984 GCA_027563885.1 Erythroxylum longipes | reverse complement strand
GACTATCATTGACACTAGAATAGAATATCTATATGATTGTCTCATAGTAGGTCAATCCAATGTACTTACTACCCTTAACAAACATCCACATGTTAACTCTAAATAACTCATATCTACAGCTTACAAGAACTAGTGCTTGATCTAATTAAGGAGTATAACATGCGCTAGTTTATTCAGATTAATGATATCCCATCTTATTAATCCTATGACTAGGGAAAGTTTAGATACTAACATAATTACACATGATAGGATTCTCATTATCATGATCTCATCATAATTTTCAACATGCTATGTTTTATATCAAGGAATTCATTAAATCAATTTAAGATTAACATCAAATCCATAAACTTATGAAAATCGAAATGATGAAAATGCCTTTATTAATCATAAAAGGATTTGTACAATAAGTGCTAAAGGTGATAGCCTTTAGATCACTTCTCTAACAAAAAGGTAAAATGAAGAATTGGGTAATTAAAGACAATTTTGACAATTTGTGATTAGGTATTAAGGCATCTTTCACACTTGAATATTACTATAGAAGACTCGCCCTCCTACACTATTAAGTTAGAGCCAATATGATATGATATAGAGATACAATGTAATATATGATTTAAGACATAGAGCCAATATGACGTCTGATTTTTGTTTAATGTTTGATTTATATTTTAAGTACCAAATGTCATTTTATGAATATATTTTATGATTGTTTACTTAATTTTTACAAGGTCCATTAGTCCATTTTTTGCTACAATCTATTATTGGATAAGATACTAAAGTTTCAATTTTTTAGTTCCTCTAAGCTATTAAATAACTAGGTTTTAGTTGGTTGTTGCATTAAAATTTTTAAATCTTCGGAAGGATAATTTCCTTAAGTAAATGCAATTGTGCTTGTTTATGTTGTTCTATTTCATCTTCTTTCCAAGACTTTACTGGTAAACTATATCCTCATAAGTGTGACTTAGTTTATTTAGCAGTTAGTGTTAATTAGATTATGGTTCTTTCTATTTAACTACAAATAAGGAGAGATAGGAAATGGTTCTATTAGTCCCTAATGACACATAAAATTTGATAAGTTTAACCTATATTGGTCAAGCAATAAGTTTTCTATCCAATGTACTCATTTAACAACGATTAATAAAAATATAGATGAGAAAATTGCTTAATATAGTTCAATTAAACAATTGAACAATAATTTAAGGAGGATAGAGAAGAGATAATACAAACTATGGTTCAACAATTAACTATTGTTTATGTCCATTTTTAAGACTCTCTTGATAATTTCACTATAATTCTTCTTTCAAGATGAAGAATAACCTTTGTACAATCTTTTCTTGACAAAGAGTAACTTTTTGCAATCTTCCTTTACAATGAAAAGAAACATCAATCTTACTTAAAACAACCTAAGTACGATAATATAATGCCTCAACTAAATCTTACAGCTAAAAAATTCCTGACTGTATCACTCGATAATTACAAAGAGGCTTACTCACACAAATAAAAGACAACAATACTCAAATAATTGAAAAACACTTATAAATATGTGTAAAATACACCATATACTTCTTAATGATAAAATCAATAAAAAATATGTATTTATAGGATTTCAAGATCCTTAGAGGCCATTAGAGCCAAAAAGTAGTTGTTTTAGTAGCTAATTGTAGTATTAGTTGACCAGTGTGCATTAAACATATAAATTCACTAGTCATTGAGACACTATTCAACTGGTAGGCATATTGGTTGACCAATATGATATATTAGTTGACAAATACATTAACCAATATTACTACAAAAACTCGACACATCAAATTTGATAAGTTTAACCTATATTGGAACATTAAACCATATATGTCAACCAATCTCGCCAAAAACATTATTTAGCTAACATTAAATGCTCATGATTTAAGCACTTTCCAAAATGTTTCCTAGCAGTATTTAAAAGATCAAAAGGCTTTTATATTAAAATTAAAAGCTTCAATGCCTCTTGATAAATCATGACTCATGTAATAAAGTGAAATGAAATGTTTATTTATGGTGAGTCTTTTAGAATATCAAAGTGACTAAATGAAATTAAACTAACATTACAAATTAAAGATGACCTTGATATTCATTATTCCTTTTTTTTTCTTGATTTGGTCTTCACTTCGTAAATTACAAACTTTATATTTTCTTTTATTAATTTCCTGAACTATCTTCCAAAGTTTATGACTACATCCTGTTCTTACATTCCTTCTCATCAAAATAATAAACTCATTACTAGTATTTATGGTTTGTTATTATAAAAAAACTTGATTAGAACCTCCGTTAGTTCGACAAGTTCCAATGCTGAATATTTAAAGTATAGGTTAATTATTAATTGCATTGATAATTGGTACATAATTTTAAGGTAGATGTGAACTTAGACCAGGATTTATTTTCAATGACCTTAAATTTTAATTTTAGTTATTCTTGATTATATTTTTGTATTGTTTTTACTACAATTAGACCCCTTATTTTTGTATGTTCTCATTTAGAAAGCACAAGTTTAGTCTAGATACTCATTGTGGGAATGACCCCTAATCTTGCTACTATATATATTTTAAGGAGCTAAGTTTTTTCTTTAGATATAGGCAACAATACACCAAATTTTGGCACCATCACGGGGGAATGATTCTCATTAATTTTATATTTTCATTTTCTTTTTGTATTTTCTCATTAGTTATTTATCTTTGACTATTTGATCGTGTATGCATATTACTCGAATCTCTAACTCAGATGATTTGTAATTTAATATAGAAATAGGAAGAACCTTATTTAGATTAAGGAATGAAATTAGAAAGAAATTGTAAAAGGACAATCTAGCTATTAATTTTTTGTTTCATAACATATTAGAGTTAGAAGAGGAAAAAATCGCGGTTGATATAAAACTTTAAAATAGTTAGTTGACATAACTTAAATCAACAACCTCTTATATATTTTGTTTCCTAATATAGATGCCAATTTTGATACAAAAGCTACTCAATGCCCCCATTATGGTAGTACGAGATTATAATATATAAGCTAATGTGATATGTGACTGGTTATATTATCAGAATAACACTTAGATAAAGGAAAGATGAGAATTTTAACAAATGTACTATGACAACAAAAATTTTAAAAATGTAATAAAAATTACACATCACTGAAAAGGAGTTGCTAGCTATAGTTGTTGCATATGAGAAATTCAAATCTTATTTCATATTGTCCAAAGTTATATTATGCATGAGTCATTCTTTATTAAGGTTCCTTTATGAAAAATGATGCTAAAATAAGATTAGTTATATGGATTCTTTGGTTGTAGAACTTTGATATGGAGATTAGGGGCAAGAAGGGAGCTGAAGAAGATATAAAGGACATCTTCCTTATTGAAAATTGTTGATTGCAAAACAAACTATTAGTTTTATGCTCAAAACTACAAGTATACGAGTCGTGACTTATAGTAAACAGTAGATATCGATCCTACAAGGATTGTGCTGAGGCACCACTTAATTTAGATTGATCTTTGTTTAAGAACCAAATTTTTTATGGAAATAAATTGGAAAATTAAATTAAATTAAATAACTAATAATGCACAAACGATAACGCAAAAATGTAGAAACTTGGAATTTAAGATTTTAACAATCAGAGATCACTTTTTCCTTATCTTATCTCCATCCTATTTTATTAATTAAATTGTGCCTCACCTAAGATGTCCTAATGTATTAACTACCCTCTCTCAAGGTATAATTAATTGTCTGTAGCCAAATTAAATGCATATGATTAAGCAATCTCTCAATCTACAAAATCAATCCACCAATTTAACTAGTTATTAAGTTATCTTATAGGTGATCAACTAATTAACCAAGATATCTCTCTAACTAATCAATTAACTTAATGAATGTAGGTCTATATAATGCCAATTCTCATTGTATTACACAAATTACCCAACTCAATCTCTCAATATATTGCAAGGTATAAGTACATCATTCATAAAAAACATCATCCATTCAAATCAATAAAATATGAGTTCAACAAGAAGTTTAAAAGTAATCTCTACAAATAAATTAGATTGTTATTAACATCCCCCATAATCAAATAATCTATCATACAAATGCCAGAAGAGAAAAACAAAAGAAAACTAAATGAATCAAACTCCTCTTTTTTGCCCGAATCTGGAAAATCTGATGTTGGTATGCTCTTTGCCCAATTGTGAATGAAACACCTTGATTCTCTACCTCTATCAAGACTCTAAACTTGTGTTTTTACTCAAAGAGGCAAGTCTCTACCGATCCTCTCCTCAACCTTAAGAGTTTATGTCCTTATATAGTAACCAAAACCTAAAAAATAAGTGAACCCCGCGTGTATCTTCGGGCTAAGTATCCCAAGATCATGGGAATGAGCATGATTCCTATGATCGTGGGTTCTTATATTATAATTCCTCCACTTCTCTTCTTCTCTCTTTGTCCCTAGCTCAATCATAAAGGTGGCTACCCTCTATTCGTACATCAAAATGGTCAATTTTTACCCTAAATCAACATCTAACATAAAAAAGCAACAATGAAGATCAAACTAAATAAAAAATACAAAATAAATCCTAAAACACAAAAATAATAACCTATTATGCAAGAAACACATGCCAAATATTTTAAAAAACACAGACTAATGAAAAAATGTCAACATCTCCACACTTAAATCTTTGGTTGTCCTCAAGCAAAATCAAACACAACTGGTCAATTCCATCATTTCATTTTCACAAAGATCAAAACATGCAATCCTTCTGGCTACTCAAATGTCAAGCTACTACACATATCATGACTATTTTTCATTAGTGTACATAAGCAAACTCAACTTATGGCACCATCGTTCAAAGATAAGTATAAATGCAAAATGAATCTTCTTGAAGGTTTCACTCATTTCTGTCAAGTGTTTGATGGTTAGTGTTTTGCTCAAGCTCCCTATAGGAAATTACACTACCATAGGCTTACTAATACACCAATTTTCCTCTACAATGATTACATGTATAAATAGATCAAAAGGAATTGCTTCGGATTGTAATGTGGTAAGGGTTAAGGTGGGTAAAAAGGGTAAAGGGTTTAACATAAGCATTTGTAAAGTAATAAGTGGAAAAAGGGATAACAAAACATAATTTTGAGATCCACAAGCGTAAATATACTACTACTCTGTACTTATTGATGCTACTAAAATGTTCTTCCTTTTTTTTTCTTTTATTTTTCTCTTTTATGTTTTCTTTTTTTAATAACATGGAAGAAATAATGAACAAAATAGTAACTAAATACAATATGATTCAAGAGCATAAGTATCACTCAACTCATCTTGAAAAAAAATTTATAGCGAAAATCCCAACTAATACATCACTTAATACTCTACTAAGCTTGTGAATGGGTAGGTTAATAGGGTTTCAGGTTTTAAAATGTGGGGTGTTTTCAAGAAACAAAAGGGTTAAGGCTCAATAATGGTAGCAAGGGACACTAAAAGGTAGGTCATTTAAGCCAAAGGTTAACACAAAAAGGACCTTAATCATCTCTATTAAGCATGCATCTAGTAGACTCAAATCGATTCAAAGCAAGTTTTGAAGGTAATAACCTAAGGAAACATCATACAAACAAAGAAATAAAATGATTATAGATGGAGTTATATAGGTTCAATCCTCATATTGGCTCAAACGAAAATTCATTATGCATCTCTACACTACCTCCTTACGCAAGTGTCAAATTGTGAGTAAGTTTATGCAACCAACTACTTTTCATCACTCAACATGGTTCACTTTCAACTCAAGTAGCCTAATCTGAGTTTAAGCATGCATTCAATCTCATTCCAACTAGCATGATAAAATCTTATGGCAAAACAAATCAAAATGATTCAAGTGTGGTTCCATTGCTTAACACAAAACAAAATAAAACAACATCATATACCTAAAACATGCATCCTATTTAATAAAATGAAAATAGTGGCTAAAACATACTAAAACAATGCAATTGACAAAGCAAACGTTACCTCCCCAAACTTAGAGAACACATTGTCTTTAATGTGAAAAGTCAACCACAAAATAAGTTAAAATGACATCAAATCAAACAAAAAGAAAAAAAACTAACAAAGTAATTAAACAACGTAAAAAAAATAAAGGGTAAAAATGTTATAGAGATTGTGGTGGTGAAGGCGTAAGAGAAGGGACTTCAATGTTATTCCTCTGGATGAACTTGAGGAATTTCTTCTTGATGTACCACTGCTCCTTATACACTTGTCTCATCTGGGTGCCGAGCTCATTAATTTGTAGCGTCATTTGTTAATGATTAGAAGCCATTTGGTCAAGGATTTGCTGGAATTTGTCGACCTCTGCTGCTGCAGTTGGTTCCTCTTCAACTGCTTCTTCTTGGGGCCCCAATGGCGCTTGAGATGTATATGGTTGAGTAGTGGCTACATTCTTAGCCTTCCTGTTCTTTACTACAGTGAGCGTCTGAGGATTTTGGAGCTCCATAGAATGGGGCTCCAAAATTTCAGAACTTATTAACTAAGATATGTCAAACATACCATATCTAGTTGTACGCACACTATCCATATCAAAATTATAATATAAAGCCAAAGTAGTAATGATAGGTGTGATTTGCATCATGTTTTAGGGTTTAAGTGTTAATTTGAGTGTTTAGTGTGTGTTAGTTTATGTGTTTAAGTGTTTTTATGGGTTATTATAAGTCTTTGAGCTTAAATATGGTGTTTTTGAGGTACCTTGATGTGTTTGTTAGTGTTTTAGGGCCAATGTCGAAGAATGGAGAAGTTTCAGAGACTTTTGGGCTGAAATCACGACCCACGATCGTGGCATGTGATATAATCATATACGATCGTGGCCTAAGGGACACGATCGTGACAGAAGACTCTGCCCTAGCCCACGATCGTGGCATTTGGGCCACGATTGCGACAGAAAGGATTGATGCTATGCAGGGCCACGATTGTGGCCTACGTTGGGCAGACATGCAAATAAGAGAAAAAGTCAAGTTTTGAGGGATTTTTTAGACCGTTTTGACCCCTAGAAAACCCTAGCGCTGCCAAGGTATTTAAGAACATAAAGAATACAGAGGAGGAGCTTTTGCATTAGCCACATCTCGAAACCTTAGAGAGATTTCTTGAGAGAATAAGGAAGGAAAACGAAGGAAGAGAGACACGAAGAAGAAGCCTATGCGAAGTACTTCCCAGAACATGAGGTTTCCCGCCGTTGTTGCTTCCTTCATTCATTCCACTCGTATTTTTCAATTTTATTTAAATTTTATTGATTTATATAATTGGAATAGTCGTTGAGAATAGGATTGTTAATTGTTGATATTTGTCTAAACTTACTTTAGGGAATTTCGTCTTTAATATTAATGAAAGTTGATTTATTGCATTTTTATTAGATTATTTGTGATTTAATTTCTACACTTCATAATTTGGTAATAAATTGAGAGGGTGAACCGAGTGAAAATCATTAAATTGCGCTAACGAGAGTTAGGTAGTTTAATAGATTAAGAATTGAATCAAACCGGTAAATTTGTTTAACGAGAAATCTAGCATAGGTTTTGGTAGTTTATTGGACAACTTAAGATCTAATTTAGGTTTGGGATAAATTGTGAATCGAGAGGTTGCAATTTCTCATAATCTGATCAGGTTTAATAATTAGGGTTAATGATTATAACTCGAGAGAGATTAATCAACCCTAGGATCGTCTAGAACCGGTAATCCATTAATTTAATAATCAATTAGTTTTTATTAAAGTCGGATAAAATCCCCTTTATGTTAATTGGTAGTTTTTAGGTTAATTATGAATTTGGTTTTACAATTGATATCTTGTTATTATTTTCAAATTTTGATTATTGGAATTAATTGCGTGATTGAATTATTTTCTTGTTTAGTTTTGTTCTTTTGATTTATTGTGAATTGTTTTGGTTTTAGATTTTAGGATTAGATTAACCCTCCTCGTGGGATCAATACCTTAGGTACTACGTGAATGATCCGTGCGCTTACAGAATATCTAGGTTGTAAAATATTAAAACTTTGTCATATCGGAAGCTGCAATCAAGTTTTTGGTGTCGTTATAGGGAGGTAATTAATTTAGTTCTATAGTTTAAGGCGTTTAGTTTAGTTTTTAATTTTTGCTTTCATTCTTTCATTTTATTTCAAAAATCGTGCTCTTCCATGAACATAAGAGTCATGAGAGGTTCGAGTCGTGCAGCTAAAACATTAGACTTAGATATCACTCAACCAAAATGAACCCTTAAGAAAGCTCGGCGAGAAGAAGAAGAAGAGATCGTGAAATTAGTAATGGCCGAGGAATATCAACATAACATAGACCACGGAGTAACCAAAGATGTCAATAATGGACCCTGATGTACTTTATAAGGTTAGGGTGCAATGCGACAAATTTAGGAGTAACGAGGCCTCCTATTCAAGCAACCTTATTTGAGATTAAACTAGCCCTTCTAAATATGCTTCAGCAGAAAGTGAAGTTTTATGGATTGGCAAACGAAGATCCCAATGCACACATAGTTAATTTCCTTAAAAGCTATGATACTTTCTGGTATCATCAGATGTTGGAAGATGCAGTCACAATTTGACTGTTTCCCTTTACGTTTAGAGACAAAGCGAAGTCTTGGTACTATTCCCTTAGCACAGCCAACGTCATGACATGGGATCAACTAGTTTGTGCCTTCTTAGATAACTATTTCCCTCTGACCAAGATCACGAAGATCATCAAGGAAATCACCAATTTCCAAAAAGTTGATGGGGAATCAATCTACGAAGTGTGGGAGAGATATAAGGATTTGCAAAGGAGGTTACCACGCCATAACCTACCTAAAGAATTCCTGTTGTAAACTTTTTACAAACTTTCTATAATGGAGTAAACCCATCGACAAGAGGCACGATCGACGCATCTTCAGGAGGATTACTAATGAGGAAGATAGTTGATGAAGTAAAAGAGTTGATAGAGGAGATAGCAAGCAATAGCTGCTTGTGGACGAACGAGAGGGTAGGCAACCTACAACCTTCAGAGAGCAAAAAGAAATTGTGACGGTCAATCAGATGATAGAAATGCAAGCAAAGATTGACAACCTGATGAGACAAATCAACAGCATGAAGGCTTTGTCTTCAACACCGGTGAAGGTCGTACAAATTAAATGTGAGCTTTGTAGGCATATAGATCATGATACCATGGACTGTTATTTGATGAAGGAAGACAATCCGGAGTAAGTAAATTACATGGGGGCACAATATGGAGGAGGAGGAGGCAACAATCCCTAGTCCAACACCTATAACCTTCGGTGGAAGAATCACCCTAACTTCTCCTGGACGAACAATGCTAGAGGATAGTTCAGGCCTCAAGAACAATCAGGCTTCCAACAAGATAAAGCAAGTTCAATGGAATCGGAGTTGGACAAGATTTTGGATAAAATTGAAGGCATAGAGGATACACATAGGAGGCTTGAAAGCAAATTTAAACAAGTAACAAAGAACCATGCCTTGTCTATACACAATCTAGAAGTCCAAATAGGCCAACTAGTAGAGGCAATGTCTACTCTGAATGTAGGAACCCTTCCAAGCAATACCTAGTCTAATCCGAAAGAACGGATCATGGCTATAAGTCAAACCTAGGATAAGGAACCTGAACAAGTAAAGGAAGAAGGAGATAAAGGAGAATACCAAGTAATTCAGGAATTCCTTTTATATGAGCCTATAATTGAGTCACTTAAGGCAACTCGACCTAGAATCCTATACCCTATCTTTGCTCAGTTGAAGACAAGTGAAAGTAGGGCATCGAGGAATTTGAAAGAGATTGAATCAAATAAGGTCGAGGAAGTGACGGAACAACTACAAACGAAGCTCATATTAAAGGAATCTATCAAGAAGAAGGTTAAGGAGCAAATATCAGAAGAAAACCCTAATATCGCACAGAAGAAGGAGGACCCAGGGCATTTTTATATTCCTTGCAGTATCAATGGAGTCATTATAGGCAGGGTATTTGCAAATTTAGTAACTAGTATCAACATGATGCCTTACACCTTTAGTTAGAAGTTAGGGTTAAGAGAGTTAGTACCCACAAAGATGTTGGTAAAGATGGCCGACAGAACAGTGCATCAACCAAAGGGGATCATTAAAGATGTGCATGTAAAAGTTGATCAATTCACCTTTCCCATAGACTTCTATATATTGGACATTGGATAAGATGTGGAGACCCCTATAGTTCTTGGACGTCCGTTCCTGACCACTGCTTGGTCAATCATTGATGTTGATGGGGTGAGCTAACTCTAAGGATAGGAAAAGAGCAAATAACCTTCTAAGTGTCAAGGAAAGACTACAGTTCTCCGTTACCTCCAACGAACATCAAGGAACTCGAACCTCGAGGAGAATGGGAAGATATCGAGGACCCTGGGAATGCATTTAGGAAGAAGCGACCGCGTAGAAGAAAGTAAGGAAAGGAGAATTATAAGGAAGCTGGAAACCATAGCATGGTAGCTTAGGTACAAATTGTGAGATTAGTGACGGCACCACCATTGCGACATTCATTCGAACCACGCAAGTCTAAAAAGAGCATCAAGCTACTGATGTTAAAAGAAGCACTTGCATGGGAGGCAACCCATAGAAAATTATTTTCTTTGCTTATTTGTGTTAGAATGTTTGAATTATGTAGTTAAGATTATTTTGTTTTCAAATAAAATCAAAAAGGAATAAGATTTCGGGATAAAGTGGATGATTGATCAAGTAAGTAAAAGAGAGGTGAAAAGGCCATAAAGAATTAAGAAGTGAATTCGAAAAGAATGTGAAAAGAGTAAAAGAAGAAAAAAAATAAAGAATTGGTGGAAAACTGCAGGCCATGATCGTGTGGCCTGCGACTGAGTAGAAAAAGGGAGTATGCATTTTGTAAAGGAAAATTTTACCATTTTATCCTCTAACCACCTATATATTCATTTCTAGCTTCACTTTTTCATTCACTTTCACTGTTACTTTATCTTTCTAGAATTGAAACCTACAAAAGCTCTTACACCTCTCTATAAATTTTCAAAGCTTTAAATTTCTTCCAAATTCCCAAGAAATATGCCGCGCATTAAGCAATCAACCAGATGGGAACAATTAGAAAGAAATCAAGTTTCGGGATGTGGGAGAAGAAACAGAGCAGCAAACTTCGGAGTGCCCTTCCTAATCTACACAGAGGAGGAAGGTATTTGTGTCCAATCCTTAAATGCTAGACAAATAGTAGTTTCCAAATATTTTGATTTTGAAATGCTCGATAGGTTAGAATTGTGAGAGAGGGTAGAAACTCAGCTGAGAGAATCTAGTGGACCCAATTTATACGTTTCCAATTTCCTTTTTATTAGGAGCTCACTTTGGAATTTTTTATTTCCCTGTCCTATGACGCTAGGAACCCCAAAGAATTATGGTTTAGGTTGAGAGGAAGAGCCTATGAACTGTACATAGAAGTCATATATGAAATGTGTCAGTTCCTCGAATCCTCCATCATCGATCAACATGATGATTTTTCTCTTGCTCGATAATGAAATGAACTCACTAGAATAAAGCAATTTCATGCCAAGAATGCTCACAACAACATAATAAGGTCCCCACGATCACTTGTTGTTGCACAAATTCATGTGTCAGCTAGTTTTTGATAAATTAGAAACCAACAAGTGTTCCACAAAGGAACTCTTTATGTTGTGGTGCATGGACCACAACATTCCAGTGTGCACATCCACACATGTGCTAAATGCTATTGTTGCGACTCTACGCAAAAGGAGCAACAATTTAGGTATGGGGTACCTAGTGTCTGCCATTACTGAATATTATGGCGTGGACCGTAGTGGGTTAACTGTCCACCTCCTTGACTTCCTAAACCATCACCATTTATGGTGGGTTGAAATCCTTAAGTCCCACAACATGGAACTTAGGGATATTAGCCAAAAGACACATATAAAGATTAGGGTCAGTCAGGTGAGTTCGAGTTCAGCACTGCCTCAGTAGGCAGAAGAGGACTCAACCAGTGAAGAGTCCAAGGAAGAGGAAGAAGCTAAAGACCAAGGATGGAAGAAAGTCCTAGCGGCAATCTTTACAATCAATAAGATAGTTACTTTTACACTGGCTAAGCACACCAGAATGATGAAGGAGATGGTCCAAACACAATGACGCCAGAGCTGGGATATCTGTCAGATCCATCGATATTTCGAGTCTCAGGGAGTTCAATTGCCACCTCCAACACCATCCCCGCCTTCATCTCCATGAGATTTGTGTCTAACCCATTTTTTTCAAATTAGTCTTCATTTTTATTTTTATTTATTTTTTATTTACTTTAATTCATATTTCTTTTTGTATTTTATGTGCTTATTTGTCCCTTTAGGGAGGGTTATGTGTTTGACTTTTTATGTCATTTTGCATATGGTATGAACATGTTAGGTTGAATTTTGTGAATTGTTTGAATGTTTCAATGGCTTAGATAGATTGAAATTGATTTAATTTTAAACATAGTCTATTAGGTTGAGAATAATCATTAGTTCTCAAAATTAGTGAATTGGGGCCTTTGGATAAATATACAACTTAATTAGGATTTAGTGTAAGTTTAGCACCCTCTAAATTGCCACATTCGTTTATAATTTGAGGCCTTTCAACTTAAGTATCTTTTCTAGTATTTTTCATGGAAACGAGTAGCTAAAACAACAAGTTAGGCAATAAAAATAAAAAAAGTGTTTGTTAAATAAATAACTATTCTACTAACCTTCAGGTTATGACTAAAGCTAGTAGCTAGTTGAGAACGTGATGTAGCTGAGTAACCGGATCGACATGCATAAAAAATGTGTTCTTCCACATAAAAAAGATATAATGACGTTCCAACCAAGCAGCTTAATAAAAACATGACTTAGTCAAGTAACCGGATCGACATTCATCACTAATGTTTGCTTCTGAGTAAAAGACTAGGTCCTTGTTTAAATAAATAAATAAATAAATAAAATGTGTGTTCTTAATAAAACCTATTTGACTTGTAATAAGCTTGACTTTTAATGAAAATATACTTTGGAACAGTTACAGAGTCTGAAGGACCAAAGAATTATTAATGTGTGTGTGCAATTGGAAAGGGTAAATAAATTAACACTTGGATCTCAATTAATTTGTATATTTAGTTCAAAGTCCCTAGACACAGATTTTGCGTGTTAATGATCTTACAACATTCTCTAATGAATAGACAAGACATTAAGCATTCTTCTTATTGAGAGTTTTGTTTAATTAAAGTTCAAGTGTTCGTTATCTATAATAAATGATGATTTTTTTTGTTCATAATCATATTATTAGATGTATATTATCTTAATATAGTTTATATTAATTATATTTTTTATTGAGGCATGATATTCTTCGCACTCAATCAGATTATTCCCAATTTTAAAGTGTAGATGTTACTTATTTGTATTGAATGATGGTCTAGGTCTGTTATTGGATGTATATTGTCCTAGTATAGTTTATATTGAAGTATGATTTCCTTTGTACTCAATCATAGTATACTAATTTTAAAGTGTATCTGTCACTTATCTATAATGTACAATGATATTTTGTACAAAATGATACTTTTACATTTTAATTTTATTTACATAATCTTTTAACATGTTAGTTTTACTTATTTACTCTTTAACCTGCATCACTCTTTTATTGTCACATCTG
>JAOQMS010000008.1:31866251-31882207 GCA_027563885.1 Erythroxylum longipes | reverse complement strand
TACTCCCTTTTGAAGCCCATCGAACTCAAGCCATCGCTACATCTTTAAGAGGAAATGGTGCTTAGCCAAGCATCACTTCGGGAGCACTCACAACTGTAGGTACACCAACAGCATCCATGGCAGCAGTAGCCAAGTGATGAGAGCGACGATGAGAAGTGAAAAATGGGTGATGGATGAAGGTCGAGAGTGAGAGATGAAGTGTATGTGTGTTAAAGTGTTGACT
Source organism: Erythroxylum longipes (assembly GCA_027563885.1). NCBI lineage: Eukaryota > Viridiplantae > Streptophyta > Magnoliopsida > Malpighiales > Erythroxylaceae > Erythroxylum > Erythroxylum longipes. The sequence goes on along the minus strand of JAOQMS010000008.1, from coordinate 31,881,984 downwards.
CTCTCTTCTGTAAAGTGTTCTCTGCATCACCTAATTTGGCATGTTTTTAAATGTTGGGTCGCGGGTCGGGTTGGAACAGTGAGAGATTTTCCCAAATATAGTTCGAGTTTTTGAAGGTTCGCCGTGGCGACAAATGACTTTTACCGGGGCAAACTTTTCCCGAAAGGATTTGTTCTTTGCTGGCTCCTTCACCGCGGCGAGAGAATTAATATTCGCTGCGGCGAACTTTTCTCGAAAGTTTCGTCTGATTCTTCGCGGCGAACTTTTCCCGAAGGCTATGATCTCCTGTTAACTTCAATTCAGCACGTTGACTCCCTTCTCCTTGAGGATCCTACAATAAAAAATAGCAATTTGCAGTATCAATTGTTTTTAGAAAACTTAAGAAATGCAATTAATACCAATTTTGACTATTTTTACTATCAAATTGCATAAAATAAAAGTGCACACTCAAGGATTAATTTAAGCACAAAATCAAGAATTAGGAGTCAAAAAGTATAGTAAAGGCCATGAAAGTATTGATAATTTAGATAATAAACTTGGGCTCAATCATCGTGTCCTGTGTCTTTTAGCCCAAAACTCTTCAGCTCTTCACCGTTCTTCCCTGTTTATTCCACAACACTAGCACATACATTAAGGTACCTCAAAAATATACAATTTAAGCTAAAAGATTCAAACTAACTTATAAAAACACTTAAACACAAAACTAATCTAATTAAACCCTAAATGCACACTCAACACTCAATTTAACACAAAATGTATAACAAATTAAACCCTAAAACATCATACAAAACAATACTATCAATCTCTCAGTCTACAATTGGTCCAAAACCTAAATCAGTTCTAAAATTGCCTATTAACCTATAATCTATGTTCGATCTCTCGTTACACGGCTCTACCGGTTTGACTCAATTCTCTACCTATCGATTCACCCAACTCTCATTAACCCAAATCAATGATTTTTACCTAGCTCACCATCTCAGTTTGTTGCCAAATTATTAAGAGCAAAATTGAAATCACAATCAACTCAATAAGAAAACACAATCAAATAAATCCTATTAATCTCAAGAGTCAAAATAGGAAAGTGAGTATAAACGTAAACTTAACATTCACACAACGAATCTCAACACCTATTTCAATTCTATACATAAATAAAACTGAAATAAATGGAAATACTATCAGGAACGGAATCTCAAAGTGGCAACGGTGTGAAATCAGCTGTTCTGGGAAGTACTTCGTGTCTAGCACGTCTTCGTGTTTCTCTTCCTTTGTCTCCTTTGTCAATCTCTTGATCTCTGTCTCGGTCTCTCTCGGATTCAACGAAATTTTGCTCTTTTGGCACGACTCTCTTCACTCTCTAATGATTATTGGGGGCTGTCTTGTAGTGTGCTATTTATTCTATAGCAGCCCTAGGTCAAACTTGGGGCCGAAATAGTCTGAAAAATCACTCAAATTTTGAGTTTTCGAGTCAACTCGACGTAGGGCACGATCGTGGCCCTGCCTACCACTATCATGACTGGTGATTTATCCTTTTTTTTCATGAACGTGACCTGAAGTGCATGATCATGGCCTGACTTGATGCTCTCTGTCACGATCGTAGCCTAGCTGCCACTGTGCATGATCGTGGCCTATGTCTTTTAACCTGAAACTCTTCAATTCTTCATCGTTTTTCCCCGTTTACCTTGCAACACTAACACACACATCAAGGTACCTAAATAATATAACAATTAAGCTTAAAGATTCATACTAACCCATAAAAGACACATAAACATACAAACTAACATAATTAACACATAAACACACACTTAACTCTCAATTTAACACTAAATACTTACCATATTACACCCTAAAACATCATGCAAAATGCAATTATTAGCTAACTTCTCCTTTTATACCAACTATAAAAGAAAGGATAACCTTGGTAATGCTTTTCTGACCCAAAATGATGTTGGTCCAAGGCATTCTAGTAAGATGTGGTTGAAAAGCACTTCTACTTAAGATGTTAATGAAATGTCTTGAGTTGTGCCTCAGCAAGATATAAGAATCCTTTTCATTTAATCATCGTTTGTAGTCAGGTAAGCAGTCTTTCATTTGAAAAGGAATGTCAATCCAATTATTTCCCCATACCGTTGAGCTAATGTTAGCATTTAGATGGAAAGTAGAGCTTAAGTTTTATATCAAAATTTTCCTAAACAATGATCTAAATTTGCTTTAATTATCAAACTAGATGGAGGTTTTTGTTTCAACCCCAATTTTACATACTATGTATTATGAAAAATTATCCCTCATATTCAAAAATTACATCATAAACCATAAGGAGGTTCTTTTAACCTTTAAGCACCATAATATTTTTCCTTTTAAGTAGTAATTATTAAGCAACCATACCCATAATGCCTCTCTATCAGCCATAATTCTCTATAAGTATTTTGCCATTAACATCTTATTGGTAATAGATACTAGTTTTATTATAAGACCTTGCTTTCTTTTCTTGGTAAACCTTTGACTCTTTCTGAAGGTTCTCTTAGTTTCTCTAGCCATATGAAATTCCTAAGGAGTCTTTCTATATCCTTTATTAGCCCAATGAGAGAAATATGTGTGAGATCCATTATATATGTAAAGAATTAAGAATAAAGTTTATAAGTTGTACTCTACCCACATACAAGAGAGCCTTGTTACTTTAATGACTTATCATCTTTAGCATTTTCTTCAACAAGGGTATATAATCTCCAAACCTTACCTTTCTTGTGGTTACTGGTAATCTAAGGTAAGTAAATGGAAGCCCTTTTATAGATAGACCTATAATTTTTGAAAGTACATAAGGTTGTCATAAGGACATTAATTGACTTATCATCTACTTTAGAGAACATTAGTATGCCATCTACAAATGTTAGGCTATGAAATCTTAACCTTTTGCACTTTGAGTGAAATTTGTAGCTTGAGTCATGTCGTATGGAGTGGTAAAATAACCTTGAGCATTTTTTGATGCATAAAATAAATAAGTAGGGGAAAGAGGGTCTCATTGCCTTATTCCTTTCTCACCTTTGAACAGATTGGTGAGCTCTCCATTCACAAGGACTTTAAAAGATTTTAAGATACACTGGTGGATCCAGTAGGTAAAGGTATTAGTAAAGTCAAATGCTTCTAGGATGTTTAGGATGAAGTTCTATTTGATAGTATTAATGCCTTACGAAAATCCACCTTGATTGCATAGTTTTAATTGAAAAATTTCCCATACCCCTTAAATAGCTCCTGAGCTATTAGGTTCTTATCCCTAATTTGCCTTCAAGAGATGAAAGCCCTTTGGTTGTCATTTATGAGCTTTTTAAGTACTTGTTTTAGCCTTATAGTGAAGAGCTTACTTTTGCCCTTATAAATGATGTTATGGTAAGATATAGGCCTATAGTCTACGAGAGTATGTGAATTTTGAGGATGAGGAAAATATAGGTCTTATTGAATTCCTTTAATAATTTTTCATCACTGGAGAATTCAAACATAGCCTCCATAACTAAATACTTTATAATGTGGTATGATTTTTTGAGACTAAAAATAGCTCTCTCGACATTCTCTACATTAAATGGTTGGATAAGAATTTTGGCACAATTATTTAGTTATAGGTGAAAATTTTGAGAAAATCAGCCTTTTCTCCTAGAGCGTTCTTAAAGAATTCAAATGCTTACCCTCTAATTCATTTTGAGATTATGTTAGGCCTCCATTGATCTTTGTAAGAGAGTTTATATTTTTTTTAAAAAAATAAATTTGAGTATATATTGAAATTATTGAAAAAAGTCAACAACACAGCCTAAGGAGATTCATACTTTCCCAAGACAAAAAACGACACCGTAACCATATACATTAGGCACAGAGGAAACCACCACACGACAGCGTATCCAAGCCACGACATTACAGACGACAGCGTTTCAAGAATTAAAGAAGGTTACAGACAAAAGGGGTAAAACTCCCTCATCCGCAGCCGATGCTCGTAACCTTCTCCGATTAGGGTTGGAATCATCAGTGCAAATGGACACCTCGTCTCGCAACAGACAGTCGTAGGTGAGAAGTTTCTGTCTAATGCTTCTTTCCTTGCTCCTTCTTCCTCTAATCTATTTCCATATCTCTTCAGGCTAGACTTAATCTTGAGGTTCACTCAGAAAACTCCTGACTCTGGATATCGCCTACCTCTGGGGGAAGGAGGAGGATCTCAGACCAGGTACTATAGGAAATTCTTTTCAAATCAGTAAGAGTGTTTATTTTGTTAACGTTTCTCCTTGTCGAAATTGTTTTATAGAAGAAGTAAGTATTTGTATCTCCTTCCTTCAACCACAAAACGCTTGATTTTACTTGATTAAGGAGTTATGGACCTCTAAAGCTTTCACGTAGTCCTTTAGAGCTTGTTTCTCCTCAAAGAGTTTTAGATAGTCCCTATCGTTTTCATATAGTGCATTTTAAGCTTGTTCCAGCTTAAAGTGAGCTTCTGTAAGAGCCTTTTCAATTTCAGGGACCTAGACTTGTTTAGCTTCTTGAGTTCTTACTTAATTAAGTATTCTTACAAACGAAGCTCTTGAACTCTATCTCAACCAAATAATTGTTGAATCTAATGGGTGTTCTCCTCGTCCAGCTTCTAGTGAGATCTCTAATGATTATTGGTGAATGGTCTATAAAACGTGTGTTGAAAAAGGTGGAGAAACCTTTTGGTAAGAGTTCAAGCCATTCCTTATTAACTAGAGCCCTATTAAGCTTCTTACTTATGGTGAGTCCATATGATTCTTAAGATCATCATTATAGTTTCTCAAGCATGATTTCCCCTCAGCCTTGGATGGATACATGATACTATTGAAGTCTCCTATTATAATCCATGGGGGTATTATAAAGTTGTGCAAGGATATAAGGTTTTCCCATAATAGATGCCTTTGTTATCTCAAGTTTTAACCATAAATATTAAGAACCTTTCTTTTTTGACTGCAGATATGATTCAACATGAATATATTAATCAGTATTTTGTAGATTAAGATCCATTTTGTTGGAATCATATGCTCCTAAGATGCGCCCATAATAATGATGTGGTGATTTGAGAAGTGCCTCCATTCATTTTATAGGAAGGATAGTTTCTTGCATCTTTCACCCTTGGGCTTTGCTTTCAAAAGGCCTATTAAGGTATTCTTTATTTCCCTGGTATAATCCATAAGCATTTGCTGTTTGTTAGGGCAGATAACTCCCCTAACAATTTAGGTAAGAATGGTCATAGGTTTTAGTGACGTCGCTAAAGAATTTATTTTTTAATTTCTTCCTGATTTTCTTCTGATGTCTTGTTTGAATTCATTTAGAAATAAGGATTTTGATTCAGCTTCCTTTTAAACACTATTTGGGAGATTCTCAGGTGGATTGCTAGTTGGTATCATAGTGCTATTAAAGCTTGGAACTTTGATAAGATTTGTGGCTTCCTTCATAGTCTCTCTTGCTTTTGGATGTTCATTAGGCTCTTGATCAATGGTTACCTAGTTTTGGTTGAGAGCCTTTTGTGGTTCTGTCGTCTCCATTTTCTCCACTAAGTGCAATCCCAGTAGGTTAGTGTAATCTCCCCTAATAAATTTTCTCCTTGTCAGTTTTTAGATTTTTCCTTACTGAACTAGGGATTGTATTTAGTGGTATGTAACATTAACAGAATCCTTATAGAGTGAATCATCAAGACCCAACCTGAGGACAGATTTGATCTTGTAAATCATTCCTCATTTCCACCACTACACATAGCTTATGATAGCCTATTTTTTTAGAGAGACTGGCCTCGTCCATTCTAATAGGATGGCTAGTGATGCTTGCTAAATATATAATAACAATTACATAAGAGCAATATATAATATTTAAAGAGATAAGAAAAGAGAGAAGCACTTATTGTTTATAATGCTTCTATCCTTTTTGTACTATATAGACTCCCCAAACTCACTCAAGAATTTTGAATCGATCGTCTCTTCTTTAGCGGGTGAAAAATAAACCACTACTACTTTTCTTTTCAATACTTAAACAAGTTTGAGGTGTTTGGAATTCTCTCTAGGACATTCTTAAACCTTTCAATCTCACAAGTTTCTCAAGAGTTGCACAACTTGCACAACAACAAAGTTGTCTCACTCTTAAAAAACATAACATTTACACAACTTTTGAATCACCTGTAGCACTTGAGATCTCTTCTTGCTTTTGTCTTCTCTTGCATTTTATGCTCCAAAGGAGACTTTTTATACTTATTTTCATAGTCGTCATTAAGATTATTGCATACCACCTAAGACAAATCATTATCAATTATATCCTAAAAGTTAAAGTCAGTTTGATGATCAACTTTGTTCAAATGACTAAATTATTGTTCATGGAAATTTGAATGCCTTCTAATTAATCGGCCAACCCGCTCTGAACATAATGCTCTCCAAAAAGCATTTTTTAGTCCTACATTGCTCTCATGTCTTGATATCATTCTAACTCCTTCTAAAGCATTTGAATATGTTATGGTAAATACAAAGTTGGTGTGAGATTTATAAAGACTTTAGGTTGTCCACCCTCACAAGCTAGCTTTTGGAGAGTGACTCTCTTAAAGTTCTTATCAATTGGTATCAGAGCCGGTCTTGGAGTGGTGACCCACCGAGTGGTGGCATGGGAATGCCAGCCGTGACTAACGTGGCTGTAACCAATAAAGATCTCGGAGTGGTTGGCCATGGAGTGGTGACCTGAAAGTGTAAGCCGCAACCAACATGACTGTGACCAACGAGGATGTTGGTCCTTAAAAGGGGACCAATGTTGTGGTTTGATCCAATTGCAAGGTACGAGACTTGGATCCCACATTGATTAAATACAAAGTTGGTGTGAGATTTATAAAGACTTTGGGTTCTTCACCTTCACAAGTTAGCTTTTAGGGTGTGGCTTTCCTAAAGTCCTTGTCATAATATTTCTTAAAATCCTGCAAATAATTTCATGACTAGGTTTTAAGCTTGTTTTTTCCTCAAGCAAATACAGTTAAACATACCTTTAGACACCTATTAAGCTTTAATAAAAAAATTATTACTAGTTCAGTATTTTGTTATCATTAAAACCTTTAAACAACCCCATTTAGTTCTATATTTATTAATAATAAAAGATTAATAATATTATATATTAAAATTTAATTATTCAATAATAATATTTTGATTTAGTTTCAAAATATTTAAAAACTTATAATTTGAAAATAAAAGATATTTAAAATTCTGAAACTAATTTGTAGTTTTGAAATGTTTTTTGAAAAATAAAAATTAATGATATAATAAATAAAAAGTTATAATAATTAAATATCTCATTTCAAAGCAAACATAATGAACCCGAGAATCCAAATTGTTGACAATTCTCTTGTTGTCTTTGTAGCTGATGATTCTTGAGTTAATTTAATTGGAGATTTAGTTACAATGGCGGCTATAAAACATGAATGGGATTTATGACTTATTTATTCCATAACAAGAGATGAAGCTCAAAGTCTAGAGATGTAGTTTACGAGATGTGTAGGGATAGACAATATTTTTGCAAATCGAGTCCTCACGTGTTCTCTCACTTAACAAATTCTTTAACCAGATCATGAGGATTTTTATAAACGGCAGGTCATCTACCGATAAAAAGAGAACACAGTTGTTGTGCCAGTGTTTTCCCATCATAGATTAAGTTTTTTATAAATGGCAGATCATCTACTGCAAAAAGAAAACACAACTATTGTGCTAGTGTTTCCATCATAGATTATGTAGCTCTCTCTTACCATATATGAAGTCGGGAACTTGAAAGCAAGCCGCTTTGGATGCTCTTGAATGGAAGCCGTATATCATTTAGGTAGATCAATTGAAGTACATATCAACGAGAGAGAGAGAGAGAGAGAGAGAGAGAGAGAGAGAGCATCATCTATATATTAACAACTTAATTAAATGGCAGAATATTAAGTTGCCATCACTGCCCACGTACTGCCACCTAATTCGATAGTACCGGAGCATACAACAATGCCTTGCGTGCTATGTTTGTTCTAATTTCTCTAGAACTGCCTATATTATTGTTAGATTTTTATGCTCCGAATTATGCTTCATTGCCTGCATGTCGTCTTTTTCTATGCTCTATTCTTTTTCGTAGTATTGAAATTCTGCTTAACGACAATATTCTGCCATTTAATTAAGTTGTTGATATGTGGATGATGCTCTCTCTCTCTCTCTCTCTCTCTCTCTCTCTCTCTCTCTCGATCTCTCGATCTCTCTCGATCTCTCTCTCGATATGTACTATCAGATTAGGTGGTAGTACGTGGGCAGTGATGGCAATGGGCCGGGTTGGCCTCGGTCGGGCCGAGGGCTGGCCAAGATGGCCGGCCCGTAGCCCAGCCCACCGAACAACCCACCGGCCCGTGGCCCTCCCAATGGCCCGCCAAGCCACGGGCTTGCTCGTCCTGTCCATTATATTTTTATTAAAAATATATTGAAACGACACCCGTTGGCTTTATCCAAAATGACATCGTTTTGATTAAAACGACGTCGTTTCGGATAAAGCCAACGGGCCACGGGTCGGGTTGAGCTAGCCCATGGCCTGCGCCGGCAGACCATGGTTGGCCTGTGGCCCCCCTATGGCCCGCCCAACCCGGGCCAAAATTTGAGCTGGGCCGGATCGGGGGGTTCGGGTCGAAATTGCCATCCCTGTATGTGGGTTTAGAGCTCTGGGCAGTAAAAAAGAAAAAAGAGCAATTTGCTTGATCAGATGGGTTAACATAGCATCACATTTGACATTGGGATATGAAGAGCAATGTACTGTAACGAACCAAATCAACCCATTGTGTCGAGCTTCTAAAGAATAATAGGCAATGTTATGAATACAATATCGGTTTTAGTATTGGATTTAGTTCTAGTACGGTACTATACCGGTAGTAGTTAATATCGGGTACTATTTCGGATAATTTTTTAAATTATAAAATAGTCTTTGAATTTTTATAAAATCGCAAAATACTCTATTAATATATTGTACTGTATAATTTATAATTTTACATCAACTCTGTCTTTAAAAATCATAATAATAGAAATTTAAAATAAGAACCATTTATTTGTTTTTATTAACATTATTTGTCACATATTTTATATATAAATAATAGTCATATTTAATATGAACAATATCATTTAATTATCATACAACCGCCATTTCTTCCGACATACGTATTTTGGATTTTTTAATAGATTTACGTCTTTCATTAATAGAAACTTTTTGATGTAGTGAGTAATAGCTCTGTTTGCTCGCTATTCAAGAATTCTTGTTTAAGTAGTTCATACTATTCATATATAGTGTTTTGATATAAGATTTCAATTCTTCATTGCTATATGATAATTAACTTGGTGCATGGATGAAGTTTATAATATTTACAAAAGGATTTTGAGTCATTAAAAAGTAAGATGTTACATCAATAATGTTGTACATACAAGTCAGTATTAGTACTACATTTAAAATATAGATTAATAAATAATCGTTATGTATAATTTTAGTATAAAAATTAATTTATTTAAAAAAGAAATTAAATAAAATGAATTATTATTGATATGCATATATTAAATTTGATAAAAATGTAATAAGTAAAGTTTTAATTCTATACAGAGGAAAATATTTCATGTTTTAAAATTATACATAAATGATATATTATTAGACATTATTGTAACGGTGAGTATTTGCTCTAAACTAAGAGTTGATATTTATCAAGCCACAAGAAAAATAGATTGTAAAGAAGGCACGAGAGCTTTAAACTTCAACCTATATTATTCGATAAGATATGCTCTTTTATTGAAATTACTAATTCTACTCACAATATGGGTAATTTATGCTATAGCATAAAGCATTTGAATTTATTAAATAATCTTATTAAACTAAAAATAGTTAAACATGGTAAGGAATGAAGGTTTTTTTGGAATTACTATTGTGATTTTATTCTTTAGTATTTATCATAATTGTTTTTCCTTTAATTAATAAAAAATTATTTGACATTTAAAAGCTTCTAGTATTTAACAACCTAAAATAACTCAAAAGCTAACTATCTTTGTTTAGTCGATCTAGAAACTTCTGTATTTAACAACCAAAAATCCTCTCAAGCCTTAGGTGACATCCTAAGATTAAGATAAGTTTCACTCTTTCGTCAATCGCAGTATTCCTTCAATGCAAGTATTTATTCTGATGTGATCGAAGTTCCTAACTCTCTAGATTTATCCCTAAAAGCTCTTCGATTTATCTCTTCCGAAATTTCTAAGACTAGGTAAGACAATGCAACTTTGAATATTCATTCCTCTGGTTTTTTCTCCTTGGCGCGGTATGGTGTGTTGCGCATGAGGAATGATTGACTAAGGAAGAGACAATGACGGTGTGCATGTGTTGTGCGTGGTGGAGAGTTGTTGGAGAGTAGAGTCACAGGAGAGGAGAGACAGAGAGAGAGAGAGAAATGAAACATGCGAGATAGTGATAAAGAGAATTTAGCAGCGACGTCGGGGGAGGGCCAGAAGGGGGTGCAAATATTTATTTTAACGAAATGGTCCTTAGACTTTCTTAAATTTATGGTACCGGTCTGTATTCGGCTGGTAAAATCATTAGTACTTACGACCGGTACCAATGGGTATGGTTTTGTACCATTTTTTAGTCAGTACGGTACCTTTTGGTCGGTAGAGGTTGGTACGATACGAAATTCTAAACTTGGCTGTAAGTGGTGGGGTAGTTAAGTAACTGAACCTCACTTAATACTCCCACATCTGACTATACCATTTAAAGGGTCAAAATTCCAAAAAGCATCCTAACCTGCTTAACCTTTTTTAGTTAATGTCAACTTTTATTCCCTCCCTTGAGAACTAGAATATGAAGGTAATATCTTCTTAGCATCTGGTTCTTCCCTATTATTTAACAGTTTTTTTAATTAAATTAAACTTTAATTTTTTTTGCAAGTAAGATATTTTTTAAATTTTATTTTAAAAATTTTAATTTTAATTTTTGTTAATTTTATAACAATATAATATGTATGAAGTTTTTTAAACTTTAAATTTCTTATATTGTTAATTTAATTTTTACTCTTGATATTAAAAATATTGATAGTTTGAGGAGTTTAGGACCACTACAAGACTGCCTTTTGTTGAGCTTAACTTACGGTCTTAACTTGGCTTTATTATGTTTATTTGAGATTTTAGCGCGCATTCAGAAGGATAAGGGTTTTAGAGTTCACTGTTGCAGTAAACACTAGTTGTTCGAAGAAAATCCTTTGAATTCAAAAAGGAACATGATCCCGAAGCCACTTCGAACCGTGGCTGCTAGCACTGCAATCATAGTAGGCAGTCTGGTCACTCTCAACATAGCTTCTAGTATTGCTATCGGCGCCCTTCGCCTTGCCACTGATGCCAAACGAGTAAAGGAAACAACTCTTTGCTTTTGCTTTGCTACTACTTTTTCATGTATTCTCGAACCTTTAATTGTTTTATTTTATTTGTGGTTTTTTGTTGCAGAGAAAGTTGGAGTTACCTTGTGGGATTTGCAGAGGAAAAGGTTTTTATATATGCAAGTTGTGCAAAGGTAGCAGTACTATACAGTGGTCGCCCTTGCATGATCCTGTTGTTATTAACCCTTGTCTCTGCCCCACTTGCGATGGAAACAGGTTTGTTGTTCTTTTGGAATTTCTTGCTTGGCCGAGCTTAATTAATACACTACTTTTATACTTCATTTTGTGAGCTTGTAAAGACAACGTGATTGTGCTTTGAGTTTACTTACTAATCTGTAAATGTACTTTTGCCTGTTAACTCTTTTAGTAATTCTCAGCATTCTTGATTGGTGTGTCGCAGGGTACAACGCTGTCTCAACTGTCTTGGAAAAGGTTATTATTGACACGGGACACATTAGTATATAGTTTTTTAATTTCTCAGTTTCAAATACTCTATACAAGATTACTTTTGAATTTTGGTATGTGTGTAATTATATTGGGGATAGTAGGATGTTATACAGCTTACTTTGATTGCTTTGCTCGCAGTTGTACTTGCTCAGTAACTTATTAATTACTGTTTTAGTGTAAGTTTTTTATTAACTTAATTTTAGCTTAATGAACTTTGGTTGGTTAATAGTAGTTGCTGATAAAGAGTGTTGTACATATTGGTTGGAGTATAGTAAATTAATGTTAATGTCAATTAATGACAATTTTAAATATCATTTTGCTTGTTTGTTACAAGTCCTGCAATAATTAGCTAGGTTTTATAACAACATAAATTATCAAAAAATAAAAAGAACTATCCCGAGCAATAATGGTAAAACTTTCACATTCTGGTGTCATGTAGAACTTAAGATTTGTTCAGTGACTGGTCTAATGAAACCAATAGGTAGAAACTATTCATTAACTTGATCACAGAGGCAAGGTTTGGAGAAGAAATAACAGGTAGCTACTCTGTAATCCTATAAAACTAGTCGCAATTACTTTGAAATTACAAATTGAGGTCAGTAAATCTAATACCAAAGTAATTTTCATTGAGCCTAGGAGATTCCTAGATTCTATCCACAAATTATGCTAGTTTCTCAAACTCGTCACTAGTTCTATTACACCTGATATTGCAACATTACTTAGTTGAATAATTCCTAATTAAATACTCAATGATATGAACAAATCATAAGTTTTACATGACGCGAAAATTATGGAAGTTTCACCATTATTGCTCGGGGAAGTTTCTTTTATTTCTTGATAATTTGTTTTATTACAAAAGCTAGCTAATTGTTGCAGGACTTCTATACAAACAAGATAAATGATATTTAAAATTTTGCCATTAATTGCCATTGACTAACATTTATCTACTTTACTCTCGCTAATATGTAGAGCACTCTTCATTAATAACTATTGGTAACCAAACAAAGTTTATTAAATTTCAATTAAGCTAATACAAAACTGACACTAAAACAATAATCAATACGCTATTGAGCAAGTATACTTGGAAGCTAAGCAACTAAAGTAAGCCATACAACAATCTACTATCTCCATTATAATTGGATATACATTGAAATTCAAAAGCAGTCCTTGATATAATATTTGAAAATGAGAAATTAAAGAAATATATACTAATGTGTCCCGTGTCAATAATAACTCTTTCCAAGGCAGTTGAGACAATATTGTACCATGTGACACACCAATCAAGAACACTAAAAATTACTGAAAAAGCAGACAGAAGTATATCTACAGATTAGTCAGAAAACTCAAAGCACAATCACATTGTCTTTACAAGCTCACAAAATGAAAAAGCACAATCACATTGTCTTTACAAGCTCACAAAATGAAAGTGGAATATTAATCGAGCTTGGCAATACGACAAACTTATTTCTATCGCAAGTAAGACAGAGACAAGAGTTAATAGCAACAAGATCATGCAAAGGCGACTACTGTATAGCAGCGTTACTTTTACACAACTTGCACATATAAAAATCTTTTCCTCTGCAAATCCCACAAGATAATCCCAAATTTCTTTACAACAGAAAACCACGAATGGAATGAAGCAAATAAAGTATCAAGAGCACATGGAAGAGTAGTAGCAAAGCAAAAGCAAAGAGTTACTGCCTTGACCTGTTTGGTTTCAGTGGCAAGGTGAAGGGTGCTTATAGCGATACTGAAAGCTATGTTGGGAGTTACCAGACTGCCCACTATGATTGTAATGTCAGCGGCCATGGTTCGAAGTGACTTCGAGATCATGTTCCTTTTTTGATTCGCAAGATTTTCTTCGAACAACTAGTGTTCACTACAACAATGAACTCTAGAACTCTTATCTTTCTGAATGCGCGCTAAAATCCTAAACAAACATAGTAAAGTTGAGTTAAGGTCGTAAGTTAAGCTCAACAAGAGGTAGTCTTATAGTGGTCCTAAACTCCTCAAATTATCAATATTTTCAATATAAAAGTAAAAATTAAATTAATAATATAATAAATTTAAAGTTTAAAAAATTTCATGCACATTAGATTGTTATAAAATAAAATTTTAAAAAATTATCTTACTTGCTAAAAGAAAATTTAAATAAAAACTATTAAATATAAAGGAAGAATTAGATGGTAAGAAGATCTTCCCTTCATATTGTAGTTCTTAAGGTAGGGAATAAGAGTTGACATTAACTAAAAAAGGTTAAGTAGGTTAGGAAGCTTTCGGGAATTTAAAAAGCCTTATGTAAATAGTATGGTCAGAGAGGAGAGTATTAAGTGGGGTGCAATTACTTTAACTACCCCTACCACTTAAGGCGAGAAGTTTATTTCAAGGTGGTATGGAACATGAAAGAGAAACAAAGGAAGAGGTAAACAAGGTGATGTAGTAATTTAGAGATGATGACTAAGAGGGCTAAGGAAGCTCACACAAAGAAGTTGAGAGTTAAGCAAGTTTTAGAGGGAAGGAGAGCACTTGTTTCAAGCCATCCATAATACAAATCCTATTTCATAAATATATTTATGGTTTTTATTTGATTTGTTAGTGTTTGTTAAACTTTTTTTTAATTTCTTGTCTTATGATCTACAATGATCATATTTATGATGATTGGGTGTATGGAATGGTTCCTCCACTTCCCTAATTCTTGTAAACAATTTGATAAGTTTATTTTGCTTATTTTTAATTAGATTTAGCCAGATTTGGGATCTTATGATTTTCATTCCATTGGCTATATCAATAGGGCTTAGCATTTCTTTCCTTTACCTCAGTACCTAAGAATGAATATGAAGCAAAATTTGTAAGAGCTAATGCAAACATAATAGAGAAATCTTTACTACTTATGATAAAGGATGTAATAAAAGGTGAAAAGAGCACATGGTACCTTTATAATGGAGCTACCAATCATATGAAACATGACAAAAGAAAATTTGTTGAAATAGATACTAAAGTGATATGGATTGTACATTTTAGACATAATAAAATGGTGCAGCTCAAAGGAAAATTTTCAATTTTGCTTAAGACAACAATTGGTGGTCATAAACTTCTCTCTAATACTTACTTTATTCTAAAACTTAAAAAAATTGTATTTTAAGCATTGGTCAAATTTTAAAGAATGTTTGTCAAATTCATATGGAGGGTTACACTCTTTGACTTTGAGATCACGATGCTAATCTTATAGCTAAGGTAACTATAACTAGTAGTATAATTTTTTATACCAAACTTGCTTATTGTAGAAGCCATATGTTTGAATACTGGTGTCTTGGATTCTTTATGGATAAAGTACATATGAATTTTAATGCAATAAAGTATGTTAAAGGACATTTCAAGTATAAATCATCCTAAATAGTTATGTGATGTATACTTAGAAAGAATTTTCCAAACCAGGCAATTTCAATAGTTACTAAATCATTCCAATATATTTATGCAGATGCTTACAGTTCTATCAATCCTTCATCTTTCAATAAAAGCTCTTACTTTATTCTCTTTATTGATGATAATAGGAAAATGGCGTGGGTGAAAATTTTGGAGTATAAGTTTGAAGCATTTGGTGCATTTAAAAAGTATAAAGCTTTGGTTAAAAAAGAAAGTGGTTTTGAGATCAAAGCGTTAAGAACTGATAAAGGTAGAGAATTTACTTCTAATAAATTTAAGAGCTTTTATTTTTTACATGGAACGTTTTATCCTTTTACAATGCCTATATCTCCTTGATAAAATGGATTAGATGAGAGAAAAGTCCAAACTGTAACATCCCCTCACTTATGGAAAAGGGTAAATTGGTCTTTTTGAATGGGTTAGCATAATTGGAAGTGTTTCTGA
>JAOQMS010000008.1:31854355-31866151 GCA_027563885.1 Erythroxylum longipes | reverse complement strand
GCCATTCTCGCGGGGCACGGATTCGGGTATCACCATCGATATCGGGTTCGGATCCAGCGGGAGTGGGGTGTTACACAAACAATGTTAAATATTGCGAGAACCATGTTGAAAAGCAAGATATTGCCTAAAAGTTTTGAGTTAAAGCAACTATATGTCCAATTTATCTTTCAAATGGTAGTCCTGTAAAGAGCTTGAAAGATGTCATTCCATAAGAAGCATGGATGGGAACAAAGCCTTCTATAAAACACATGAGAGTGTTTGGATCTATTGTATATATGCATGTTCTGGAGCAAGATAGGTCTAAACTTAATGAATTAACTAAGAAGTTTGTTTCTGTTGTATATGAATAAAACTTAAAAGGCTACAAAATGTTTAATCCAAAGAAGAAATTATTGTTATTAGTAAAGATGTTGAACTTGGCATCTTAGGATTGAAACTCTCAAATGGAGGGATCTTATGATTTCATTCCATGTTTTAAAATGAAGAAAAAGGAGACTTTTTAAGAAGTCTGAACCTCATAAACACCATCATTTTATGTATCATCATTCACAACTTCACCATAAGCATAGGACCTCAAAGATATCAAAGACTTGATGAATTTTATGACAATCCTAACTTGCTTTGTCTATTTGGAGATATTAAGCCTTTAAAATTTGAAGATTCTAGTAAGAATGAGAATTTTATTCATGCAATAATTGAAGAAACTCAAGGGGACTTAACAGGAAAATTCACATCAAAGGGTAGGTTATTTGGTTAATGTAGTTCATGAAACAAACAATGCCTATATCATTTCTATGTTAATGCATGTGATAAAAATGTGGTCTTGAATATAAATCAAAGTAAAGTCAGGATATACATGTCAGTAAGGTCACATATAAACAAAAGACATTGAGATTGATATGAATGTGTCAGTCTATAAAGGCTCAAAATCTCATTATCTTGTGTCTACCACTAATCACTACTCTTCTAAAGATAATTCACATTGACCAATCACAAGAGCAAAAGTACATGTTAAAGTTGCTATGAATTCTTCTAGTCAATTCACTCCCTAATGATGACTATATCATCTTAGAAGCAATAGAAAAAGAGAAAATATTTGTTTGTTTGTTTTATTATCTCTCTCATTTTGTTGAAAACTAAAAAACACATAAAATTAAAAAAATAAAAACACATGCAATATAAGAAAGAAATGCAAAAATGTAAGGAAAAGTAATGAACTTCCCTTGAGTTGTCTCCTAAGAAGCATCTTTGTTTATTGTTGTTGGCTCGAGTCCATCCTTTCCTCTGTGACGAAATTATGATCTTCTGGTGTCACAGTTTGTGCTCTCTTCATTTGAGGTTGTTCAAGATAGGGCCTAAGTTAATGATCATTCATCTCTAGCATCTTCCCTATCTTCAGATTTCCAATCTCTATTGAGTCCCAACACTTTTGAAATATCTCGAATGTCTCTTCACCTTTTTCCTCCTCGTTTAATTCCTCTAATCTGCTATGTAAAGATGAAGGATTAATATTAAAAACAATAAGGGACTCAACATTTTCCTCTGAGATAAATGATATTTTCTTTTCTGCTTCGAGCTCCTCCTCAACTTCTTCTTCACAAGCAATTCCTTGAGCAGTTCTCTGAAGATTCTTAAGCTCATCTTCAGTCTGTAAGGTCTCTACGATAACATCCCTTGGGTACACCTGGAGTTGAGATGGTTGCGTCTCTCCAATTTGTGATTCTAGGCTATTGATATCTTCCATCATCTAACCCGTCTGGCTTACCAAGTTCTAGATTCTAGATCTTGTTTCCTGCAGAAATTGTAAAGTATTAGTAGCAAGAGATCTAGCTAAATCTTCTAGGGATGTACTTGAGTTGCAATAAGAAGCTTCTGGTCTATGCAGGAATTATTGTCTCCTGCAAATTATCAACGAAGAAATTTTGTTGATTAGTCCATCTATAACTAAAGTTAGTATGATCATTCCAAACTTGGTTATAAGATTAGAAATATGAGTTATAGAAAAATTATTTCCATCCATAAATTCTTTTTTTAAATCACAAAAATTAAACAAAAAGTGACGATCAAGAAATAACTAAAAAAACTAATTACAAACAAATATGTACAAAACATCAATTAAAATCAAGAACAAAAAATAAAACATCGTACTTTTCAACAACAATGCCAAAATTGACATAGCACATCGTAATACTAAAAATAATTAGACCTATAACTATAGCAGTGGTGAGTCTAGGTCGATCCTATAGAGATTGTGTGTAATGCTTTTGAAATGAAAACAATCGGTGTTTAAGTTTGTTGGTGGGTGGGGGTTGTTTTTTTTTTCAAATAAGAAAATAAAATAAAACTAAACTAAGAAAAGCAAATTAAATCAAACAACCTAAAAATGATGAAAGTGATGAATTCGTTAGGGATCAATCATCGGTTCAATCTCAACCTACACACGATTGAACATATTTCATTGAATTGTTATTCTTATACTTCTCCTAGCAACTATTAATCGTAGGTTAACAATAAACTCTGTTAACTCTAGTTTTTTCTTAGGTCTTATTTAATTAAGAAGAGCTCGTTAATTAAACCTAGCTATCAACAACCTAGAACATATTCTCTAGATTTAATTGGATTGCCGCTTTACGATTTAGGAAAATAGATTAAGAAAGGCAACAACCACACAAGCTCGAGTCATTTAACTTAGGTCATATTATCTCTAATGATTAAAAACTATTAGTTACCACAAATGAATCTCAACATAACAATTATGAATTATGTTGAATATTTTGGCAATGAGTTCTTACATAAAAATAATCAAATAGAGCATTCAATGTAGCACCCCACTCCTATTCGACACATGCCTATACATCCTTCAAACGTTCGAGCATATACTCGATGGAATCGGCGCGTTAACTATATCACTTTCACTTATCTCATGGCATCGTAATTTAAAAACATAAATATCACAATGTCTAAAACTTAAATTTCTCATTTCATTTCATAAAACCTGATATACAATGTAGTATTACATACAACATCTATGTATATACAATATCAAAGACCTATTAGAGTCTACAGCTCTGTTCACAAAACACACTACACATGAGGAATTATACAAAAGATTTATCTAAATCCTTCAATTTCAGCTGACTGATATTTGAGCCATTTCTTCTATCCCAAAAGTATAAGAACTATGCTTCTTCTAGAGTCTCTCTGTCACTAAGTATCCTCTCTTGAACCTAAAAAGTCAACTGCGAACTCAATGAGTTAACCATCCTCGATGGTTCACTCATATCACATAACACATACAGTTTACATCTCAATTTCACATACAATTCATGTCATCATATAAGGCACATCATATCACCACTTATCATTTAACATCATATATCACTTTATTCACTTATTTCACATCTCTTATTCAAACAATTCAAACAGTACATTTTAATTATGTAAACATTCATATCAAATGTATATGAAATGCTTACGATACTTACTTTCAATTATTACGTTGTTGTGACTGAGTGCTTTTTTCAATATCCCGTATCTATTATGGATACCAGGCTCATTAATAACTGTCCCTTATCCGTTAGGGATTTATGACTCATTATACATAGTGAGCGAGAGGCTCTTACCATATTCTAAGCTTTAAGCTCTTTTGCACTGGTGACTCTGATCACAACTATCTTTATCTTGTCATGCATTCATGTAATGAAATGCATCATGTATTTAATCAATCATTTGTGTTCAATTTTCTCATTCATTTTCACATTCACATTTTTCATCAGACCTTGGTCCGACGTTCAACAATTAAGTTGAGTATCACTTATTTCGTCAAATTCACATACAATGAGCACTTCCAAATATGGTATTCATGCATCAAACGCCTTAGATATTCAATGTTCAGAATCAATCCATTCACATCACATAACAATTCAATAAAAAATTTAAACAAACAATAAATTATTGTGAGACTATCTAGGTTATTCACAGTTTGCTCCAAATAGCTATTGCCTCGCGGTCCTGGCAACGTCTGGATGTTGTCACTCTAATTGCTCTTCTATATCATGCAACACACATTTACACATATTACAACTTTGTACAATTATATAAGTACTCATTTATGCACACACACACACACACACACACACACATATATATAGATTATGTACAATGCATGCTCAATGACAATCCCAGGTACATTTCCTTAATACACATCTCATAATCATTCTCTAACATCTTTCAATCATTCTTTATTACCTAATACACTTTATTCACTTTAATCACCCAATTCATCATCAACTATGCTCATTCAAGATCTCATTCAAGCTTAAATACATCATAGGAAAGCATTGATAAGTCAATAATTTTTATATATACATGATTTTGGGACAATAGACATAACTTTTGTTGTGGATGTCAGATTAAAGTCATTCAAGTATGCTTTCGAAGAGGACTTCGAGTTCTACAACTTCTGTGAAGACCCCGAAGAGAGATTTTGTAACATCCCATTGTCATAGGGCATATCCCTGAACACATCGATGGTATTTGAAAACACACTCTACAAGGGTGGTTTGCTAGGATGATCAGTCAAACTCAATACAAATTTTCTCACACATCACACGCATCAAATACGTTTAAACAAATTAAAAATCAATCACGGCCCATATCATTTATACACACATCGAGTCCAAATCGATTCTCAATTTGATCATTTCATTCCTCAAAATAGTTTCAGTCATAAGTGTTACAAACAATTAACACATCATCATATATATTCCAGTAATTATTTGGGCCCAATACAAAATAATTCTAGTCATACAGTCATTACACTTTTCAATTTGCATAACTGCTGTACAATATTTGCATAATAAAATTTTAAAATACAAAAGAAAGACTGTAGACATATGCAGGTACAATTGATCCCGACCTCTAACCCTTATCTGAATGCAGTGGTTAGACTCTAGTTGGTCTAACTGAGTATCTTCTCTGAACCTGAAAAATATATCGCAAATTTTGGGGTGAGTTTTGTGAACTCAGTGAGCCGACCATCCTCGATGGCTCACTCATATCACATAACACATATAGTTTATGTCATCATATAATGCACATCATTTCATTAATAATCATATAGCTTCACATAACACTTTGATCACATATTTCACAGTTCACATTCAGAGCAGTCAAACAGTTCATTTCGATCATTTAAAACATACATATCAATTATATATGCAATGCGCATAAGACTCACTTCCAATTGTTATTGTTGTGACCGAGTGCCTGTAACTGTCCTGTATCCATTATGAATACCAAGCTAATTAATAAATGTCCCTTATCTATTGCAGATACAAGGCTCATTATACATAGTGAACTAGAGGCTCTTACCACATTCTGAGCTTTAAGCTCTTTTTCGGTAGCTATTCCAGTCACAACTGCCTTTATCTTTCCATGTATTCATGTAATGAATAGCATCACATTCACATATATTCAATCAATCGTTTGACTTCAATTTTAATTTCAATTTCACATTCACTTTCACATTTATCATTGGACCTGAGTCCAGCATTTAATAATAATTTGGAGAATCTTATATTCACATTCACATTATTCATCAGATCGATGTCCAGCATTCAACAATAATGTTCAGTATTAATTATTCAGTCAAATTCACATACAATGAGCACTTCTAATATATTATTCATGCATCAAACGTCTCATACATTCAATGTCCAGAATCAACACATTCACATCACATAATTTAATACAGAATTTTAAAACAGAACAAACAATGAAAATGAAACCATCTAGGTCGACTCACAGTACGCTCAAGATTATCATTAGTTTCCATGATCTGGAAAACTCTAGATGCTGATTTTCAACCCTGTGTATCAACTTTATGCAATACACATTGTACATACATTATTAATTGACCATCGCATAAACATTCAGTTATACATATATATATGTGTGTAATGCATAATGCATGCTCATATTGACTATTCCAGGTACATTTTCTTAATTCACATCTTATAGCTATTCGTACTTCATAACTCATATATGCCTAATTTAAACTTAGGTTTACATTTCAATTTTACAAGATTATTCTAAGTTCATCACTCAATCATTCCCTAAAGTTATTCTAGCATTATAAGATCACATAATATCTAATTTCTCATTCATCATTACTATAGTACTCATCATCCATCTCCTTTGAATCTCATTAGCATTCATAAAATCACTTTCATTCATATCACATTATCATTCTTACAATTTCATCGAATCTATGTCTGTTAGGCGGACCTTATGTCCGTAAGATGGACATATACCTATATATACTGTCTTTTAGAGCAATTTCAGTCCAAATGGCTAGTAAATGTCTGTTAGGTGGGCTTCATGGTTTCTGTGCGGACATTCTCGGGTTTTTCAGCTTTCTAGCTACGCTTATGTCCGTTTGGAGGGACATCATGTCCGCGGGGCAGACATTCACTGGACACTTACAGTAACATGAAAATTTGACCTTTTAGACAACAAAATCTCTCCTCGGAGTCTTCACGGAAGTTGTAGATCTCAGAGTCCTCTTCCAAAGCATACTTAAATGACCTTAATCTGACATCCACAGTGAAAGTTATGCCTTTCGCCCCAAAATCTATCCATTTACTTAATCCTATTAATCTCAATCTATTTCCTTAATTATAACCTCAATTATCACCCTAAGCAATCACACATTTAATAATTTATTCAAGCATCATATTAGGTTCATTTAAAGCTTCATTAAAGCCTAAATGCATCACAGGAAAGTTTCTTATCAATTATTGTCTCAAACATCACATAAAAGAAACATATTTTATGTAAAAGTCATTTCCATTTTCCAGCTTTTCTAACTTATTTAGGCAACACTTTATTCTAAACAAATGTTTCTATATGTCTTAAGTTTCTAACTACATATAATTTATGTAGTTTGGTTCAGTATTCTACGAGTTATACTCAAAATACTAAAGACTGTTCTCAAGTTGTAAGAGCACCCAGTACTCAACATCAAGACAAATTTGAAAAGTCATATGTCTCTAGTTTAATATTAATTAAAAATAATCCCATTTGAATATCTATATATCAAGATATGGCAAAATACAGATGCCTATTTAGTGAAAATACTCCATCTAACATATTCCAGCACACATTTAACTTCATTTTCATCCTAGTTTATCTCTTTTGCTTAGTCTATCATTTCTAGCTCAGGTCCTCATTATTTCCTCTTCATTCCTACTTCCATTTCAGCTCATTATCAATCACAAAAGATCATATTCTATGATTGATCATTAACTCCAAAATCAGAACATATCATATTCATTCATCATATTTTCTGCACACATATCTTACTTCATTATCACATTCATTTCACTTCTAAACTATCACACTAATTCTTTTCATTTCAAGACACCATAATACTCTTTTTCATTAGATTCAAACTCATTTTAACTCATCTCTATAACAATCAAAGAGATACACATTATACATCAAGAAAACAAAACACAAAAACCACCCATTCATCTATCAAATTTTTGCACAATTTCTACATCATTTCAATGATCATTCTAACTCAAATCATCTCAACAACAACTTATGGCATATTGATCATCATATATGTAAAAGCGAGATATGAACCTACCCACATTTCTCATTCACGTTTCAGCATGTACACATCCTCATTTTATGATCATTTAACTCTTAACTATCGTTAGAACATGTTTCATTCAATAAATAAAGAAGAGTAATGCTTTATACTCACTTGTTTACTTCAAGATCTTCAAAAACTCATTTAACCCTAGCTTTCCTTGAAGATTAAACGATGATCACCATTTTAAGGTGGAATAGGTTAGGTTCTTCATCAACAAGAAGAAAACAACAAAATCTTTGGAGTGCATGGTGAAGGATTTTGGCAAAACTCAAGGTTGTGTAGGTTAGGTGAGTGTTTCATAAATGAAAGAAAAGAAAGAAGAAGAAGAAAATGAAGAAAGCATGTAACCAAATAAGGGTGAAAGACCATGAGATGGTCTTTCAATTAGGTAAGTATCGTGAAAAGCAAGGTAACAATTGCTTGGTGAGTGTCATGACATGTGTCGTGAAACTTACCACTTAAATAGCCAATTTAATAAATCAATTTCTTAAGCTAACTAATGTCTCCCAATTTCTAATCCAATTGTCACCCAATTTTCAATTTCACATGCCAATAAATCTTAATGTCACTTATCAATAATTTCTACTACTATTTGATATTTATTTCTACTACCATTTATCAATTATCTTGTCACTTGACATTTTTCCTAGGCCAAAAATACCCATAATTTCAGAAAATTCTCCTAATTTTCACCAAAAATTTTAAATCAATAATTATAATCACCAAATAAATTTCCAAGACATATAATCCATAATTCACATCATCAGCACATAAAAAATCGATTATACTCGAAAGATGTCGAGTGAGTGCATGAATAGTCATTGTAATTGTGTAATTTTCAACAATCACGTGTGTGTGTACGATAACATTATGCATGAACATGAAATGCATTTTCTAATTATTTTCTCATTGTTATTTCTTATTTACAGAAATCTACGGTTCTAACGCTTAGTATGGGAATGGTATGTTACAGATTTTGTCGTCTAAAGGGTTAAAATTGCTCATTTATGTAAATGTCCAGAGAATGTCCGCCCAGCAAACTGATGTCCGCCCAGCAAACTGTTGTCCCTCCAAACGGATATGAATGGGGTTGGAACACTGGAATTCCAGAGAATGTCTGCTCAGTGGACTGATCATGTCCCTCCAAACGGATATGAGCAGAGCTGGAACACTAAAATTCTAGAGAATGTCTGCCCAGCGAACCTAAAGTGTGCCCAATGGATATAAAAAAGGCATATTCATGTTTGACCCATTCCTAACCATTTTCTCCAATTGTCCAGCTCTCTCAACTATTCCAAGTTGCATCCAACACCTCATATGTGTAGTCTATCATTTCTATTTTCTCATAATTTCCAAATTAATCTCATCATACATAAAATCCTAACTCTTTCCATAATATATTTCATTTATAATACATCAACAATTCATTTACATAGTTTATCACCTAGGATTCATAATCTCTTCATTTCCTCTTCATTCTTAACTCCATTTTAGCCCAATATCATCCACACACAAATCAAAATCCATGATTGATCATCAGCACTAAAAACAGAACATATTTATATACACATTCATCTTCAATTTTCTGCACATGTTCAACTTCATTTCCACCTTCACTTTACTTCTAATTTATCATTCTAATTTACCTCATTTCAAGACACCACATTAGCTCTTTCTTTAACCTCAAGATTATTCTAGTTCATCCATATAACATGTAACATCTCGTTACCCATGTTAAGGCTAGAATAATAATTATGAGAGTTTATTAAGAAATTAGAAAATTCATTTCATGCTTATGCATTATATGATATGCTCATACTCTTGAATATTGAATTTTTGCACATGCAAATAATTGTACATGCATTCATTGACATATTCCCGATATAGTTGCTTTATATTTATGAAATGTGATCGTACTGAGAATTGTGGTTTTGTATGTTGAAAATTGATTTGGAGAGTGTATTTAGTGATTTAGAATTTTTGTAGAATTTTAGAAAATTTCTGAAATTTTGGGACTAGAAAAAATGCCTAGTAGCAAGACAATCGCTAAATGGAAATAGAAATAAGAATCAGTGATATTAAAGATTTTTATAGATGACTTTAGAATTATTAAGAAAATGATATTGAAAATTTTTGAGACATTTAGAGTAATGTTGAGGCTAACTAGACTAGTTTCTTTTAAAAAACTAGTTAAAGCCTTAGAAGTTATATAAGTGACAAGTGTCACTTGTTTAGTTCAAGTTTCACTATTTAATTACTTTTTACATGACCAAATCACGTTTCTCCTATCTTTGAAAAATCAAGTCATTCTTTTTGTCTTGTCTTATTTCCTTCTTCGTTGCTTTCTTCTCTAAACTTCATCTCCTTCACGGTTTTCTCACCAAAGTTACACCTTGCTTCCATCTATCTTTTACTACTCCCATTTTGTTGTCCATTTCTTTTGCCTCAAGAAAAACCTAACCTAAACTACCTTCAAGATGATGTACGTGGGTGCATGAGAGTTAGGGCTTCTTGAAAAATTTAAAGATTTTGGAGTTTATTCAAGTAAGTATTTTGTTAATTCTTTAGAGTTTTTGGATTATAAAACAAAAATGGTGATTTGTTGACATTTTACAACCATGAGAAAAATAGGCATTTTTTATGTTCACCGTGAATATAGTGTGGAAATGTGGATTTGTGGATATTTTTGTTGTATGTGTATAGATGATGTTGAACTATAATTGGGGTATAATTGAAGAGGAAATGATGTGGTTATAAGTTAGAAGTGATAGACTAAGCAAAAGAGATGAATTAGGATGAAATTGATGATGAAGAATGCTGGAAATGTGTTAGATGTAGTGTTTCTACAGAACATGCATCTGTATTTTAGACATATCTTGATCTAAGGATATCCAAATAGGATGATTGTTGATTTATATTAAACTAGAGACAAATTTCTACAATTTTCATGAAGAAATTGAGTTTGAATTCTGTCTCTAAGAGTTTTGAAATTTGTCTTGAAGTTGAGTTTCGAATTATGTCTCTGTTTCTAAACAGTATGTAGTAAATTGTGTATAACTTTCATAATACTGAGCCAAATTGTATGAACTTTAGTTCGTTAGAAACTTAAGACATAGATGAACAATTGTTTAGAAGAAGACTTTGGCTAAAAACCTCATTTTCTAGGTCTAAAATGGAAGTGAAGTTCGGAAAAAAATAAAAGAAAGAAGAAGGAGTGCAGTGGTTCAAAAGCAAGCTGATGAATAGTAGAGTCGCGATCGCGATGCGTCGCGATCTCAACACCGCAGGTGATTTATGGCAGTTGTGATCGCGATGTGTCGCAGTTGCAACCCGAGGGTTGTTACGCGGGCGATTTTTATTGAATATATGTTGGTATTTTGATGATATCTTGAGCTGTAGATGTCCAAATGAGGTGATTCTTAATTCAGATTAAAGTAGAAATATAATTCTACAACTTTCTTGAAGAAGTCTAAATTTAATTCTATCTCTAAGACTTTCAAAATCTGGTGTGAAATTGAGTCTTGATTGAGGTTGTAGTACTACCCGAGACAGAAATTATATCTTGATGTTATCATAAAAAACTGAATGGATATAGGCTGAATCAAACAAAGGTATCTTCAGAAAAGTTGTAGTTCATTCTCTTATCTTTCAGTTGGTATTAATTTTGTAATTTTTAGATATCTGAGTTGAAAGATATGAGTTGTACAATTTGAGGGTATGATCATGAACTAGCCAAAAGTTCAATTATACATAGTCTGTGGTATTGTAAGCATAACTCATATTACTGAGCCAAATTGAATGGTCTTGGTGTCATTAGAAATTTAAGAGATAGACGAACAATTTTATAGAAGAAAGTACCCTCGAATTACTTCATTTTCATTATTCGATTGATCATGGAAAGTTGACCCAAAAATGTGTCTTAGGAAAAATCTGAATTGAAGAAATGAGATATGAATTTTGATTTTTATGATATTATTGAGATATAAACCATAAGTATAAATGATACTTATGTGAGTTTGGAAATATGTATGATTATGTAATAAGAACAATGGAAAAATACCTGGGATTGTCATGAACATGCATTGTACATATTTTATATACATACATGTGCATAAATGAATACTTATAATTGT
>JAOQMS010000008.1:31836840-31854255 GCA_027563885.1 Erythroxylum longipes | reverse complement strand
TACACTTTTATAATTAAGTAATAAGCCCCTAATGTTTCTTTAAAACCAAGAAAGTTTTAAAATGTGTTATAAATGTGCCAGCTATTTGAATGCTTTGATAATGTGCCACATGTTTGTATATGAATTGTGTTATTGGTTTATGAAGTGAATGATGAAAATGATGTTTTGAAAGGATATTGATTTTTGAAACAATAATATGGTTATGAAATCAAGTTTTGAAAAAAGGCCGTTGAGGCCATATGTTTACAAGTTGTGAAATGCATGATTATGTGGGGTTGTGGTGGTCCCCTAAGTTAAGTCAAGTGCACTTTGACAAAAGGCTTCTCCTGCCTACCCGCTAATGGCATGGAGCTCCTTCATGGATTCCCATAAGTTCACGGCTACGCAAGACCATTAAGTGGAATTACGATAGTACGTTCTGCTCATAGCTACAAAGGACCCTTAGGGGAAATGTGTAGTACGTTCTATTTTGGATCCACCCAAACCATTTTAATGTGCTTATGTGTTGACAAGTTTATTGAATGCATGATTTGAATTGCTTATAAAGTTTTTTATGATTTGAGAATTGAGAAATATGTGTTTATGATTCAATGTAAACTATTTCAACAGTTTTGCTTGTTATTGGTTATAAACTTGTTACCCACGAGCTTTTAAGCTCACCCCCCTTTTCGCCCCGTCTTCAGGTGAAGAAAATGAGATCGAGTGAAAGAGAATCGAGGCATCACTCAAAATTTTTGCATCTTTTGTGTTAAAGCTAGATTTGTAACCACAAGGCTTTAGTTGCATTTTGATCAAAATAGTGTTTATGTATCTTTTCTGTATTTTGGGAATTTTGAGATATTGATGTATTATGGCTAAAAATGCCCACTAAAGCTTTGTAAAAACTCTTATAATTTGATGTTATTAAAGTATGTTTGTGTTTTGCCGATGGTATGTCAAATTTGTTCATGGTTTTTTTTAGTTATTCATAAGGGTGAGAATTTGTGTTCTAGCTTCGAGGGAAATACTGTATTGATCTAGGCTGAATTGGATGAAGTAGCCTTTTTGGAAATTATAGATTATTTTTCTAGCTTTCCAATGATATATAGTACGAAATTTTTGGGCATTGGAGTTGAGAGATATGAGCATTATAGGTGGTGATGTTGCGTAGGAAGTATGTACATGACAGTTATGATGAATAATGAGAGTTTGGGTCTGTGATGACGTCACATCTTCTATGATGACGTCATATAGTCTTAAGTTGACCATCTGCTTCTTGTATCTTTTTGCTTCTTGTATCTTTTTGTTTCTTCTACTTTCTGCTTCTTCTATAATGACGTCACATCTTCTGTGATGACGTCATATCGTCTTAAGTTGACCATCTGCTTCTTCTATCTTCTGCCTCTTCTATCATTTTGCTTCTTCTATCTTTTTGTTTCTTCTACTTTCCGCTTCTTCTATGATGATGTCACATCATCTTTGATGACGTCATATCATCTTAAGTTGACCATCTACTTCTTCTATCTTTTTGTTTCTTCTATCTTTTTGCTTCTTCTATCTTTTTGTGTCTTATACTTTTTGCTTCTTCTGTGATGATGTCACATCTTCTGTGATGACGTCATATCGTCTTAAGTTGACCATCTGCTTCTTGTATCTTTTTGCTTCTTCTATCTTTTTGTTTCTTCTACTTTCTGCTTCTTCTATAATGACGTCACATCTTCTGTGATGACGTCATATCGTCTTAAGTTGACCATCTGCTTCTTCTATCTTCTACTTCTTCTATCTTTTTGCTTCTTCTATCTTTTTGTTTCTTCTACTTTCTGCTTCTTCTATGATGACGTTTCATCTTCTGTGATGACGTCATATTGTCTTAAGTTGACCATTTGCTTCTTCTATCTTTTGCTTCTTGTATCTTTTTGCTTCTTCTATCTTTTGCTTCTTCTATCTTTGGCTTCTTCTATCTTTTTGCTTCTTCTATCTTTTGCTTCTTCTATCTTTTGCTTCTTCTATCTTTCTTCTTCTTCTATCTTTTGCTTCTTCTATCTTTTTGCTTCTTCTATCTTTTGCTTCTTCTACCTTTTGCTTCTTCTATCTTTTTGCTTCTTTTATCCTTTTGCTTCTTCTATCTTCTGATGCACTGTAGACAAAACATCTTCTTATGCACTATAGATAGAATCTTCTAGTCCAATTTTGACCCTCGAGATGATAGAATTTACCTTCAAAGTCTTCATGAAAGTTGTATATCTATAAGTCCTGTTTCAAACTATCTAAGAATGACCTTAATTTGACATCCCTAGAGGAAGGTATGCAAATTATACCGAAACAGGTTCAATATGATTGGGGACAAAACCTTGTTTGATTCCTTCGGCTATAACTTTATTGTCCAACCTTCAAATGAAATGATTCTTGTTTCTAAATAAACTAGAAACATAGGGCTACAACTTATCTGAAGGAATTGACTTTCAATTCAGTCCTTAAAACTTTCAATTTCTTGATGGAATTTATGTGTAGTGTACTGTTTTAGTTAATATCAGTCTGAAAATGTTTAGGCCTAACTTTCAGATTTCTGAACCAAGTTGATTGAATTTGATTTCACTAGAAACTTAAGACCAAGGGGGAACAAAATGTTCTAAAAAGGTCAAATTGAAATTCCATCTAGAGTTTTCCCACAAATACGTCCGGAAATAGGTAAAGTGAGTTCTTTTGAGGATTGGCTGGTGTGGGCATGCCACCTTTATGAGATGCGCATCCAGATGTCACTTAGGACGTCGGGCATGTGACTCACAAGGGTGGGGTCCCAACAGTAAAGACTAGGACAAGGACAACTGCAGTGGCCAAATGAGATTGAGTTTTGTTTTGACAAAATGTATATTTGAGTTTGTTTTTTAGTTGTATCTGATAATTGAAACATTTGAATGTGTTGGAAGGTTTGTAATGAATATAACACAGGAAGGATTGGGTTTTAAGACATGTTTGTGATAAGTTCATTATGTATAGTGTATTTTGTTTGTAATCCATCTTGTAATGCATTACAATGTATGTTTCCCTGAATTGGGTTTTAAGGAAGATTTTGAATGCTTTAGTTTGTTTGTACTGTTTTGTGTGGCATCCATATATTCTTCCAAAGGTATTTGGGTGTAACATGTTCTGGTATCAAAGCTAGGTTTAGGGGATTCTGGTTTAACTAGCGCTTAACTATTGCTTATACTTGAGTGTAAAAGTTGTGTTTTGCCCTAATGCTGTTTGTCCCATTTTTGGTTTTAGAATTGAAGATGGAAAGATCTTATAAAGTTATTGATTAGGTTACGGAGAGTAATAACTAGCACGAGATCATCCATCAATATCGGGACCCTCTGAGGTCAATCAACGAGAAGCTAAGGTGCCACCTCCTCCTCCAGCTCAGGGACAGGCTTTAGTAAAGTTACCTCAGGATATAATGACATTACGACATCGTATGACTGCGCCCAAGAGAAATAGCTTAAATATGATTAGATAGAATTTGGGCTCTACTTTTTAGAGGTCAATTAGAGCAAAAAGGAGGGAAGGGCTTTTTTAAGCCTAAAATTGATGCAATAAAGAACTCAAAAGGTGGGAGGGGATATGAGTGATGTAGAGTTCCAAATAAAAGATGAAGAAGTACAAAGAGATAATATTTTTCATACTAGATGCCGAATTGACAATAAGGTATATAGTTTGATAATTGATGGAGGTAGTTATACTAATATTATTAATATTGATTTAGTTGATAAATTAAGTTTACCTCCTTTTAAACATCCTAGATCTTATAAACGACAATGGTTTGTGGAGAAGTTAAGGTGTGTAAGCAAGTATTAGTTTCTTTCTTCATTAGGCATTATAAGGAAGAGGTATTACGTGTTTTAGTACCTGTGCACGTTGGGCACATCTCATTAGGGCTTCCATGATAATATGATAGGTGAGTATTTTGTGATGAGTTTAAAAATCGATGTTCTTTTTATGAATGAAAAACCTTTTACGTTTGTATAGCTTACTCCTAATCAAGTATATAAAGATCAAGTGGGATTAGAGAAGTTAAAAAATAATGAAAGGGTGAAACTAAAAGTTAGGTAGCAAATTCAAAAGAAAAAAGAGAGATTGAGGTAAAAGTAGCGAATCAAAGAGAGAAATAAAGAATTATGTAAAAAGTCAACGTACCCAGTGCATAAGTCTCCTCACTTTGTAGGGTTTTGGGGAGGGCATATTGTATGCAACATTCCCTTTGTATTTTTAAAAAGAGGTTATTTCTATAACTTGAACCTGTGACCTTATGGTTACAAAGGAGTAACTGTACCAATTACTACAAGGCTCACCCTCAAAAATAAAAAAGTATGTAAAATGAAAATATTAAGAAAAGTCAGCTTCTATGTAAAAGAGAGTGACACCAAGAGAGTTTATTTTTTGAGCAAGTTTATGCTTATACTGTCACATCCTACTACCATAGAGTATATACCCGAAGGTTTATGTAAATATAATGCCCTGGAAAGCAAGTGTATTTACATATAACTTAATTTTTTTCCAGTTATGTTTTAATGAAAATATTTATTATTAATAAAACAAAAGAGTTTGGTTTTATTTGTATGAGCATAATATAACTAGTCATAAGGTACCAAAGGTTCTTTTGTAAGTAATATACATATACATGAAGATATATGGGAAACATATATATTTTTAGAATCTAAATTAATTGATTCATAGTTAAATAATTAAGTTGGTCGCTTGATTATTGTTTAGACTATAATGTTACAATTTACCTCCGTGTAAGTAAAGGAGTTTACTTCAAGGGAATGATGAGTTTCAAATCATGATGGTAGTTGACTATTAGTAATGGCACTCTTAAATGAATATGGAATTGCATATGTTTTTAAATAATAAAGTAGGTCGTTACTTTAGTCTTAAAATATACACCTTAGCATTCGTTTATTACGAACCACAATCTTGATGAGTGGTGAACTCATATGTGTTTCATTATAATTCTTGATATGATCAGAATGGATTTTTATAGGGTATCAATCCAGTGTCCGCATGTTGGAATTATTAATTTAAACATACATCAGGAAACATTCACTTAAATAAAGAGTTTATAGTGATATGATCACTTCTAGATGTTTTACAAAGATTGGTGATTAAATTGGTGCCAGTAGTTTGATGGACGAGCTACCTATCAAGTCTTAACACCAAGATTAGATCTTGTGTGTTAATTACCATGTAGAGTAAAACGGGAGATCTAGAAGGAAAAACCAACATAAGGGCAAAACGGTAATTTTACCCTTTATTGTGCAGATGGCTATAATATGGTTCATAATAGAGTTTACGATTAGACATCGTATTAATAAATTGAAATACGTTTTTCTCATAATTTTAAGTGATTCAAGAGTTCAGCTAATTTTGTTTAGTAGAATGACATTTGGCTAATAAGTCAGAATTAATTCTAATGAGATTAAATTAATTTCGGGCTTATTGGAGCTTGAATTATTTAAGTCCAATTAGATTCCCCACTTGGCTTCTAGGACAGTTATCAAGGAAAGTAAGAAAAATAAATGAAGGTTATCATAAATAAACTGAGACAGTTTGGAGAGAAATGATCGAATTGGATTCGGGTCAATAAAACTGGAACAATTTAATTAAGAGTTAATTAAATTGAGTCTTAAGCGTATAATTAAATGTTGGGCTTACAGTAATTAAATGTTAATTATAAGCCTAAAGGAATTTTTAATATTGGGCAAGATTTTGATTTAATTAAATAGATTAATTGAATTAAAATCTAAATCATCAATCATTAAATGGTTTAATGGTTAATTAAAGCATGAAAGTATTGTAGTGGAGTAGGCATTAAGGTAATGCTCTTCACTAAATGGTTTAATGGCCTTTATAAAGATCCAGTTTTGGTGATAGCATTCTTAAGTAATGCTCTTGTTAATTAAATTGTTTAACGGCTTTTAAAAGATAGGAAATCGTACATGAATGGAGACAATTATTTAAGGGCTTTTTAAAGGAATTCATGGTGCGTTTTTCCTAACTCTCTCCACTCACTTCAAATGAAAACCTACTCTTCATTAAAGGGTTTAATGCTTGGTTTTAATGTATATAACGTTCAGCTCATTTAATTCATGAAAAATGAATAAAGGTGGGAGTTGCATTCTTGAAAGAAGAATGGATGGTGCGTTAAGTTTCTCTACACGCTCACCATATACTCTCTTTGGTCATGCTTTTATTACCACTATTAAATGAACGTGAGTGGTTATTAAACAAAAAAAGAAAGGTCATTTAGCATTAGATGCTTAATGAAGGTGTGAGAGGAGTGGTTACTCTCTCCAAGAACTCTCTCCCAAACTTTCGGCATTAGCAAATAAAACAACCTCCAATTATTTTTCTTCTCCTTTCCCACAAAAGGTTTTTGATAACTAAGTTTTCCAAGGAGAACAAGTGGTAGATCGGATTGGTTGAGGACACAGTAGCGAGGAGTCAAAGCTGTAGCAAGGAGTCGGTAATATTCCAATCTTGTTTTTATTTTATTTATTTTCCTTATGCCGTATCATGTATGGATTAAAAGCATATTGATTTGGTGTTTATGCTTCCGCTATATTTTCATTTTTGAAAAAGTTTTTGAAATCTACCATTTAGCCAAACCAAGCATGCTTTTGTTTTCAATCCAACAATTGGTATCAGAGCCTGTTTTGTTATACATGATTCGGTTCCAATATGTGGCATGGGTTGGCAATTAAGTTATCTTATGTATGCTGCAATTTTTTTATGTGATAAAAATATATGCTGTGTATGTTTTGTTTGGCTCTTTTAGTTGTCCATAGAAAATTGATTTACCTTGTAAGTTTTCTTCGTTTGGTTTGCAACAAGGAGGGTGGCCTATCATTGCCATGTTTCCTCCTTGTCTTTATTTTTTGTTTTCATTTTTTTATGTTGTAAAAAATTCTTTAATTATGAAGTCAGAGCAGCAATGGATCAAAGAAAAGTAGGTAAAAAAATTTAGTTTTTATTTTATGTTAATGGCAATTTTATTTTTATTAAATTCTATTAATTCTTGATTTTTTCATGTGCTGGATTTTTTGTTTTACTTTTTACAAATTAGATTTTATAAATTTAAAACTTCCATTAACTAGTTTTTACCGAATGAGATGGGTCGTGCGAGCGAAGAGTTCGAAGCGAAAGATCCAAGACCAAGAAGATTTTTTTTGGGTCTAAACGCCTTGTAATTATCTTTTAATTTTCTAGGATGGACAACCAAAGTAGCTTTTTAATTCATGAGATGAATGGATTAATGGATGCTAATAATATGCAATATTATGTGAATGTATGCCATTTAGAAAAATTGCCAACCCTATGTTTTGCCATGCATTCATTATGTATGAGATATATAATGAAACAATATAAGATGATCAAGAAATTGCATCTAGACAAGATGGTAATTATTAAAACTTAAAGTCCAAAAAAGATTGTGTAGGAGAGGATGCTCATGTAAGTGTCCACAGTCTACATAAGATGGCCCATTTGCATGTGGTGAAGTGTTTGTTGGAGTTATGTAAATATAGTGCCTTGGAAAGCAAGTATATTTACATATAAATTAATTTTCTTCCAGTTATTTTGTAATGACAATATTTATTATTAATAAAACAAAAGAGTTTTGTTTGATTTGTAAAAGTATTATATATCTAGTCATAAGCTGCCAAGATTCTTTTGTAAGTAATATACATATGCATGGAGATGTATTGGAAACATGTATATTATTAGAATCTAAATTAGACTGTAGTGTTGCAATTTATCTCCGTGTAAGTAAAAGAGTTTACTTCAAGGGACTGATGAGTTTCATATCATTATAGTAGTTGATTATCGATAATGGCACTGTTCAATGAATCCGGAATCAAGTATGTTTTAAAGAATAAAGTGGGCCATTACTTTAATCTTTAAACATACACTTTAGCATTATGTTATTACAAACCCGAATATTGATGAGTGGTT
Source organism: Erythroxylum longipes (assembly GCA_027563885.1). Classification (NCBI taxonomy): domain Eukaryota; kingdom Viridiplantae; phylum Streptophyta; class Magnoliopsida; order Malpighiales; family Erythroxylaceae; genus Erythroxylum; species Erythroxylum longipes. The sequence continues at coordinate 31,846,287 of JAOQMS010000008.1, read as the reverse complement.
AACTCATATATGTTTCATTATAATTCTTGGTATGATCGTAATAGATTTATACAGAGTATCAATCTAGTGTCTGCATGTTGGAATTATTAATTAAAGTATATATCAAGGAACATTCACTCCAATAAAGATTTTATAGTGATATCATCACTTTTAGATGTTTTTACGGAGTTTGGTGATTAAACTAATGCCAGTAGTTTTATGGACTAGCTACCCATCAAGTCTTAACACCAAGATGAGATCTTATGTGTTAATCACCATATAGAGCAAAACGGAAGATCTGGAAGGAAAAATCAACATAAAGGCAAAATGGTAATTTTACCCTTTATTGAGTTGATGACTATAATATGTTTCATAATAAAGTTTGCAATTGGACATGTTATTTGAAACATGCATTCTTATAATATTTAGTAATTCAAGAGTTCAATCAATTGTATGAGATTAAATTAATTTGGGCTTATTGGAGCTTGTACTATATAAGTCCAATTAGATTCCCCATTTGGCTTCTAGGAAGGTTATCAAGCAAAGTAAAAAATATAAATAGAGGTTTTAAAGCCCATGATTGAATGTTGGGCTTACTTTAATTAGAAGCCCAAATGAACATTTAATATTGGGCTTGACTTTGGTTTGACTTGATTAATTAGATTAATTAAATTAAAACAAAGTTATTAAAGATAGAAGGAGGGCATATTTTGGTTTATATACCTAAACGTGCAGCTGCAAATTTAGCATTGAATTGCTAAATTAAAGATGGTTTTTATCATGCTTTATCATCATTAAATAGAGTAATGATCTTATCATTAAATGATTTAATTGTTGTCTTTTAATGATGGCATGTAATGTAACCTTTTGGCATTCATTTCACTAAATAAAGGAAGAGGTGTATTTTATGTATTTTATCATCCTTCTTTCATTTATAACCAAAAATGAGAAGGTCTCATTTAGGTCATTGGTCTTTTCATATTGCCATCTTAGACAAATGAGAAGAGACTCATTTATTGGCTTCATTAAGAGAAAGAATATAAGGGGTTGTTGAATTTTTATCTTTGTTGGAGTTATGTAAATATAGTGCCCTGGAAAGCAAGTGTATTTACTTATACGTTTCAGCTGAAGTAGGAGGAGTAGTTATCTTAGACTTTCCTAGTAGTTATAGGTTATATTTGGAGGATGTATATTACATCCCAATGGTTGTAAGGAATATGATTTCTATTTTTTGTTTAATAAAATTTGGTTATTCCTTATATTTTGAAAATGTTGTTTCAATATATAAAAATATGGATTTTATTTGTAATGCAGTAATTAAATAGGGATTGTTCTTTATAGAACCTATGATAGGCTCACTAAACACCATAGAATTATTAAAACCAAGAATATCCAATGACTCTAGCACTAATTCAAAATATCCGTGGCATTCAAGAATGGGTCATGTCAATCAGAAAAAACTTGATAGGTTAGTGAAGGATAGGATTGTTATAGGCTTGGACAATGGTCCATTACCCACTTGTGAGTCTTGTATTGAAGGAAAGATGACCAAGGCCTTATTTCCTTCTAAACGAAAAAAATATGAATCCTCATTGGACCTGGCACACACTGATGTGTGTGGGTCTATGAATGTACAAGCTAAAGGAGGTTATGAATACTTTATAACCCTTATAAATCATTACTCAAGACATGGATATCTGTATTTGATGCATAAGAAGAGTGAGTCCTTTGAAAGGTTGAAAGAATTCAAAGCTGATGCTGAGAAGTAGCTAAGCAAGCCATTAAAACAACTTTAATATGATCGAGGTGTTAAGTATTTATCTAGAGAGTTCCAACAATTCCTAATTGACAATGGAGTTGTTTCCAACTTGTCAGCTCCCAGAACACCTCAGCAGAATGGTGTAGCTGAGAGGAGGAATAGGAATCTATTGGAAATGGTAAGATCAATGATGTCTAACGCTAGCCTTCCATAATCGGTTTAGGGATATACCATACAAACGATAACTTATATTCTTAACTTTGCTTCATCCAAATTGGTGCCTAAAACACCTAGAGAGTTATGGACTGGTTGAGTACCTTCATTGTGACACTTGAGGACTTGGGGCTACATAGCCCATGTTATAAGGCCTGAATCCACAACGGTGGAAACCAATGTCATATACATGTTTGTTTGTAGGATATCCTAAGGGTATATGAGGGTACCATTTTATAGTCCTCAGGACATGAAGGTATTTATGTCGATAAATATTACCTTCTTCGAGGAAGAATTTGTGAGAAATCACAAAGGAAGAAGTGAAGTTATACTAAAGGAGTTAACTATTTCATCTGAACCAAGAGTTGATTCGGATATAGCAGAACAAGATGTCAAAATGGATTCAAGAGTTAAATCGGAAGAGCAGCCTAAATGTCAAATAGTGCCTAGATGTAGTGGTAGGGTTGTGAGACAACTAGACAAGTATCTAGGTCTACATGATCTAATAATCTACTCCATCAGTTGGTTGTCCTGTGAACTCACCAATCATGGCTAATAAGAAAAACATGATTCATCAAAGAATTGCGATTAATAGGTTCAACATAACAAGGGGACTAGAAGATGCAAAGAATCTGAATATCATTTGGTCAATCTGGCATACAACATGCTCGACTCAATCACATGGAGTCATATATCACATAAGTCATACAGGTTCAAGAACAATTCAACAAGCTGTAAGATAAAAGAAAAGGGTTTACTACACAAGTATAGTAGCATGATTATACTCACCTCGACTATCTCAGGGGTTCTGATCTCTTTTCTAATCTTCTTGAACTTGTGAGGTACTAGGTACGTCTTCTAGTTCTATTCTTCATCTAATTTCACAAGCTATTAGGTAGCATGCATAACAGTTACATATGCCCACATTAGTCATTCTTACAAAAATCTCATTTTTAATACACATCATAAAAAAATTATATTTTATTCACTAATTCATCTGCGTAGGTCTCATTCACGAAGGCATAACTTTTTATACATAGGTCCAATGTTTTTAAAACTTTCCATACCTCTTCCATACCTCTAGTTAACACATAAATTTACATTTTTTCTTTTATTGCCATTTTCTAATTCGGTCATTAAGGCTTCCAAATATCCCATTTACAGTCAGCCTTAATATTCTGTCATGAGTTGGACCCTTCCTGTCTCAAATCATTATAACTTATTTATTTCTCATCCAATTAAGGTAATTCAAATATCCATTTTCAATAGACTCATATGGCTATGACATATCCAACGACGGATCAAAAATAATGAAATTTGTATTTATTGTGATTTTTATAAAGCAGTCATGTCTCTGTACTCTTCTATGTCATTAAGGTCAGTAACACCCTTCACTTATTTAGCCATTTCTCACATGATACTCATCCAATTAAAATTCATTTTATAAAGAACTTAGATGATACATTTTTTAGCATTTCATAGTAAGAACTCATCACGCAATTCTCACTCTAATGTCCTCAAACAATTAACTTTCATTTTGTGTTTCAATCCTGCTGGTATTCTGAACTAGTTTCAATTTGGGACTTATCTCATTTGATTGGCTCACCCTAAATTTGTAAAAAAAATTTAGCGATATAGTAGACACTTTGTTCATTATTTACAAAAATGCCCCTCTTGTACTGGTTCTTTGAAAATCCGCTCGTATAATTTCCTGTGACAACCAAAAAAGTGTTAAACATCATTAATTTGATGTCACCAAAAATTATAATTCACTGTCCTGGTTTTAATGACATTAGTCTCAAATACTGATTTTTTTTCCGATGTACCAGGTAAATTAGATACCCTGTGTTACATATGTGTATGAAGTAATTAGACTACATGGGGTTCCGATGTCCATAGGATCAGACAGGGATCCTAGATTTACTTCAAGGTTTTGAAAGAGTCTACAGTCAGCTATAGGAACGAAGTTGAACTTTAGTGCTACACTTCCTCATCAAATAGATGGGCAGAGTGATAAGACAATCAAGACTGTTGAGGATATGCTTAGAGCATATGTATTAGAGTTTTAAGGAGCTTGGGATCAATACATATCTTTGATTGAATTTGCTTACAACAACCACTACCACAGTAGTATTGGAATGGCACCTTATGAGGCATTGTATAACAGAAAATGCTGATCGCCTTTATATTAGGATGAGGAAGGGTTGAGAATGATAAAAGGCCCAGAATTGATACAAGATATAGTGGATAAGGTGAAACTAATCCAAAGTCAAATAAAAGCAGCACAAGATAGATAAAAGAGTTATATCGATCAGCACAAAAAGGATATGGAATATAGTGTCGAAGACAAAGTATTTTTGAGAGTCTCGCCTTGGCGAGGAGTGTTGAGATTTGGCAAGAAGGGTAAGTTAAGTCCTAGTTACATTAGTCTTTATGAGATCCTTGAAAGGATAGGACCAATTACGTACAAATTAGCCCTACTGAGTGAAATGTCTCAGATACACAACATATTTCATATGAGTATGCTTAGGAGGTGTAAATCAGATCCGATGCATGTATTACTAGCTCAAGAGATGGAAGTTGCTTGTAATCCAAGTTATGTTGAGGAGCCATTCAAGATAGTGGGATATTAGACAAAATAATTGAGGAATCGAATAATTCCAATGGTGAAAGTCCTGTGGAAGAATCACTCGAGTGAGGAAGCAACTTGGGAAACAAAAGAGCATATAAGAAAGCAATATCGCCACCTATTTCATCAATCATGTAAGAATTTCGGTGACAAAATTTCTTAAGGAGGGGAGAATTGTAACATCCCATTACACACATTCATTGACATTTTCTTGGTATAAGTGATTTTAATGTGATTAAGTGTGAATTATAGATTAATTGTCTTGAAAATTGAATTCGTGTGTATTAGAATTAATTTTGAACTTTTGGTGACATTTCAAATATTTTGGAAATTTATCAAAAATTTGGAGTATTTTAGACTAAGAAAAATGTAGAAATAAGAGACAAATGGAAGTGAGACATTTGGTAGCTTAAATGTGTGACAAATGGATTAGTAATTAACTAACAAATGGATAAATTATTGTGTGACAAGTGGACAAATCTTGGAGTGACATGCGGACTACTTATTTAGTGACTAATGGCAACATCTTGAGTGGAGTAGTTGCAGCATCTTGAGTGGACAAATGTAAGACATGGCCTAGGACAAATGCTGTGCTGTAATGGCAACACCTAGCATGTGATGTAGCAAGTTTCAACAGCAGAGTTTTGCTACTTCTTTCCTTTGGTTTCTTCAACAAAATTAAACGGTTTCATGGTTAATTAAAGTATGAAAGGATTGTAATGGACTGGGCATTAAGGTAATGCTCTTCATTAAATGGTTTAATGGCTGTTAAAAAGATCCATTTTTGGTGATAGCATTCTTAAGTAATGCTCTTCTTTATTAAATTGTTTAATTGTTTTTAAAAGATGGGAAAACGTACATGAATGGAGATAATTCTTTAATGGATTTTTAAAGGAATGCATGGTGTGTTTTTCCTAACTCTCTCCACTCACTTCAAAAGAAAACCTACTCTTCATTAAAGGGTTTAATGCTTGGTTTTAATCTATATAACATTCAGCTCATTTAATTCATGAAAAATGAATAAAGGTTGGAGTTGCATTCTTGAAAGAAGAATGGATGGTGCGTTAAGTTTCTCTACACGCTCACCATATACTCTCTTTGGTCATGCTTTTATTACCACTATTAAATGAACGTGAGTGGTTATTAAACAAAAAAAGAAAGGTCATTTAGCATTAGATGCTTAATGAAGGTGTGAGAGGAGTGGTTACTCTCTCCAAGAACTGTCTCCCAAACTTTTGGCAATAGCAAATAAAACAACCTCCAATTATTTTTCTTCTCTTTTCCTATAAAAGGTTTTTGATAACTAAGTTGTCCAAGGAGAACAAGTGGTAGATCGAATTGGTTGAGGACACAGCAACGAGGTCGGTAATATTCCATTCTTATTTTTATAATAATGTATGGATTAAAAGCATATTGATTTGGTGTTCACGCTTTCGCTATATTTTGATTTCAGAAAAAGTTTTTTAAATTTACCATTTAGCCAAACTAAGCATGTTCTTGTTTTCGATCCAACACGAACATCCAAAGGATATTCAAGTACATATCCTATGAGAATGGTATGTTAAAGTAAACATAATCTCTAAAATGGCATCATAAGAATACACAGTGCTATAGAAACCTCAACTCTTAATTTTATTCCTTCATAAAAGTTCACATTGTAGTCATTAAAACCAATAGTTACAACCTTTATATATAAGTTCTACATGATATAGGTAAACTACATAAAAAAAACAACTACAACTCCTCAGATGCCAGCTGACAGACCTTTGAGTAATATGTTAATACAAAATGTTATTCTATAGAATCTTAGAAATCTAGGTCTCTTGTCTCATACCTGAAAAGCCACATTAATTGATGAGTTTTGTGAACTCAATGTGTGAACCATCATTGATGATCTCACTCTAGGCAGATACACAAATATCATACAACTAACCAATTTTACAACATTTCCCATTACAAAACTTGTACAACCCAATCAATCACCTTATCATGGCATATCACCTTAACATCACGACTTCAGAAAAGATTTCATAAGCATATATTTCATAATCATAAATATACAAATGCAGATGCATATGAGACTCTAGATTCTTTGTCATGGTCGAGTCCCTTTGAGATACAGATACAGATATAGTTATAGAAATCATGGAGCAAAGCTTTACATGTAGAATTATGAGCTTAAAGCCCTTTCAGACTGGCTACACTGATCACAACGCCTTTATCTGAACATGCATTTTATGAAATGCATCAAATAACAGAATATGCCATTAATAGCATTCATTTATGATGCACAGGTAGAATCTTATGTTCCTCGAACCTTAGTCTAGCATTCAACTTTTGTTGAGTATTCAGAAATTAGTTGCAAACAGATATCATTCAATTTCAGATACAAATAGAACACTTCCAATACGTTCCCGAATATCAAACTCCTCGGACCTTTAAAGTCTGGAATTCACATACAGATCACAAATAGTTTAATAATTGGAAGCTAAATAGAATTAATCAATCCTAGGAAGATCATCTAGGTTCACTCACCAACTTGATCTCCTATAGCAGATGAACTATAACAAAAGAGTTTGTGATTACTATCTAAATCTCTCACTCAATATCATGCATAAATGTCCTTATAAGTCCTTATGGATGCCTAACAATGCTCTGATACCAAAATTGTCACATCCTACTATCATAGAGTATATAACTGAGCTTCTAGAGGATATTCAATTACATATACTATGACAATGGTTTGTTAAAGCAAACATAATCTCGTAAATGGCATCGTAAGAATACACAATACTATAAAAACCTCAATTCTTCATTTCATTCATTCATAAAAGTTTACATTGTAGCCATTAAAACCAATAGTTGCAACCTTTATACACAAGTTCTATATGACATAGGTAAACTACATAAAAAAACAACTATAAATCCTCAAATGCCAGCTGAAAGGCCTTTAAGCCATATCTTAATCCATTATGTTCTTCTAGAGAATCTTAGAAATCTAGGTCTCCTGTCTCATACCTCAAAATCCACGTTGCAATATTTGATCAGTTTTGCGAACTAAATGATTGAGCCATCATTTATGATCTCACTCTTAGCAGATACATAAATATCATACAACTAACCCATTTTACAACATTTCCCATGACAAAAGACATAATGAATGTCATACACTTCACATACATTCTTTCAGAACTTCTACAACCCAATCAATCACCTTATCATGGTATATCACCTTAACATCACAACTTTAGGAAAGATTTCATAAGCATATATTTCATAATTATAAATATACAAATGTAGATGCATATGAGACTCCATATTCATTATTATTTGTTGTGACCGAGTGCCTTTTAGATACAGATACAAATATTGGCCCATTGGGCTCAGTCAGATACAAAAACCACAGGGCAAAGCTCTACGTGCATAATTCTGAGCTTAAAGATCTTTCAGACTGGCTACTCTGATCAAAACATCTTTATCTGAACATGCATTTTATGAAATGCATCAAATAAGAGAATATGCCATGATGCTATTATGATGCACAAACAGAATCTTATATTCATCAGAACTCAATCCGGCGTTCAACTTTCGTTTAGTATTCAGAAATCAATTGTAAATAGATATCATTCAAATTTCAGATACAAATAGAACACTTCCAGTGCATTCCCGAATATAAAGCTCCTTGGACCTTTAAAGTACAAAATTCATATATAGATCACAAACAATTCAATAATTAGAAGTTAAACAGAATCAAGCAATCCTAGGAAGATCATCTAGGTTGACTTACAAATGCTCCGTTTAGCTTATTGCCTTAAAGTCTCGGCAATGTTTGGGAGTGGTCGCTAAACGTGCTCCTCTAAATGCAATCACATACATTTATATGTCACTCATGTGCATTTTCATATGAATAATTAGTTATAAGTACATTTATGAATGTATCATGTATGATGCACGCTCAATAACAAATTCTCTAGTATGTTTCTTTAATACACTTAATCACTTTCAATTGATCACTCATAAATATACCACTCTTTTTCCTAGGATTATACATTCCCACAATTTCCTAGTTCTCATTCAATCAATCCCAATTCATTACTTCCATACTTTTAATAACATTACATTGATGAGAACATCTTTATATCATTATCAACCCATATTTTACACTCACACAATTGGTACTTTATATCTGAAATTTTAACAAGCTACATTTGTTACATTCACTAAAATTTTCCAGCAACACATACTCATTCATTCATCCAATTCTCATTCATAAATACCCTATCATCTTCAATGCTCATTCCTCCATACCTTATACACATTTCTTAGTTTCCTTAGATATTTTTTCATTAAAATAACTCATTTATTCCTTAAATAAATCAAAATTTTCATATTTGAACTCATCCTTATCAAAATAGTCCAATTTTCTCAATTATGATTTCAAATAACTATATAAACTTATCAAGATATCTTCTGAACAAACTATTTCACAGAACCATTAGTAAGACATCAATAATCATTTTTCATGTTTTATACTTTAACTAATCTAAGCTCTAAAGTCCCCAAAATTAGGATATAACATAAGGTTCCTGTATAGGAGTCCATTACAGGCAGTCCTAGCAAAATAAGTATAACTTAAGGTCTATTCACTAGTTTATCAAGCGAATTTCATAGAGGTCACTCTAAGACCTATATCTACAACTTTAATTCTTTGAGTTTCTTAAAATTCATGCCCTAAAGATATGTAAAATAGGCCGAAAGAGGAAGATAAAATTGAAACCATAATTTCGACCTACAGCTCTAATCTTCCAAATGTTTTTTAAGATAGATTTTTGGGTCAATTTTCTATGACCATTATGACATAGAAAAT
>JAOQMS010000008.1:31817078-31836740 GCA_027563885.1 Erythroxylum longipes | reverse complement strand
TAAAGCTCAGATTGTTGCTTACCTTTTAGGTTTCCAGGTCATTTCAAAATTCCAGATTCACTAAGCCTCCAAGCATGCAAGATTCATCACAAACTTAAGATGGAAACAATACAGCTCTAATCTTCCAAATGTTTTTTAAGATAGATTTTTGGGTCAATTTTCTATGACCATTATGACATAGAAAATGAGATATTTAGGCAATAATTTCTTATAATCAAATGTTCCACAATGTATAAAGTTTCTAGTGACATCAAATTCATGCTTTTGGTTTAGTATTATGCAAGTTATTACCAAATGGTTACAGACTATTCTTATAACACAAGAGTACACAGTTATCAACTTCAATCAAAATTTTAGGGCTCTTAAGGATAGATTTAAAATTTTATTCCCCAATGAGAAATGTAGCCATATGTTTCCATTTTACTCTACATCAGAATTCATCCAATTTGGATATTCAGAAATCAAGTTATATCCAAAATATAGATGTATGTTTAGTAAAACACTCAATTTAAAATATTCTAGCACACTTCATCATCAACCTTCCATGCAATTCATTCCAATTCAACCATCATTATCATACCATTTAATATGTTATAAAGCTCAGATTGTTGCTTACCTTTTAGGTTTCCAGGTCATTTCAAAATTCCAGATTCACTAAGCCTCCAAGCATGTAAGATTCATCACAAACTTAAGATGGAAACAATTTGTTTTTGGACAGTATGATGAAGGTAACTTATAGCTGGTGTTCTTGGCCATTTTATGTAATGTAAAATTATAGTTTTGGTGTAGAAATTTGGCTAAGTTTTAGGCAAAATTTCATAGAAGGAGCAATTTGGTAAAGGAACTGAAGGAAAGAAGCAGCAAAAATCTGCTGCAGAAACTTGCTACATCACATGCTAGGTGTTACCATTACAGCACAACATTTGTCCTAAGGCATGTCTTACATTTGTCCACTCAAGATGCTACCACTACTCCACTCAAGATGCCGTCATTAGTCACTAATTAATTAGTCCATATTTCACTTAAAGATTGGTCCACTTGTCACACAATAATTTGTCCATTTCTCACACATTTAAGCTACCAAATGTCACAATTTCATTTGTCTCTTATTTATACACTTTTCCTTAGTCTAAAATACTCTGAATTTTAGATAAATTTCCAAAATATCTGAAATGTCACCAAAATGCGAAATTAATTCTAATACACACCAATTCAATTTTCAAGACAATTAATCCATAATTTACACTTTAATCATATTAAAATCACGTATACCCGAAAAATGTCAATGAATGCATGTATAATTATTCTCATGAGTGACAAAATTATTCATGTGTATGTGTATGCCATTTAATGCATGAAATGTACTTCTAAATTCTCAATAAAATCTCATATATAGTATCCTAGGGTTCTAACCCTAATTATGGGATAATGGGATGTTGCATATACTTATGCACAAGGAAGCTTATTTTAATGCTAGAGATAACAAATATTTTTTGCCCAATGTTTCTCTTTATTTATTGCAAGCGTTTGATGATTCATTTCCTAAAGAATTACCTAATGTTTTACCGCCAATTAGGGGAAAAGATAATCAAATTGACTTCATTCTCAGTGCTAGTATTCCAAATAAATCAACCTATATGAGCAATTCTGAGGAGACAAAGGAGCTATAAAGGAAAGTTAAGGAATTGATTGCAAAGAGATATATGCTAGAAACAATGAGTCCAAGTATGGTTTTTGTCTTGCTAATGCCTAATAAGGATGGAACATACCATACGATTGTAGCACTAAAAAAAGTTATTGTAAATGATAGACATCCCATTTCTATATTATATTATATTCTTGACGAATTGCATGGTATTTGTGCTTTTTTTGAAATTGATTTAAGAAATAGATGTCACCAAAATAGCATAAAAGAAGGCAATCAGGGGAAAATAATCATTAAAATAAAATATGGTTTGTATGATTGGTTGGTTATGCCTTTTGGTTTAACTAATTCACTTGGTACATATATAAGGCCTGTGAACCTTTTTTGCATACTTTTAATGGAAATTTGTGATTGTTTGTTTGATGAGATTTTTTTTATAGCAAAAACTTTGACAATCATGTTAACCATATGAGGCAGGTTCTTAAAGTTTTAAGGGAAGGTATATATTTCTAGATCCAAAACATAATTGGATTTAAGTTGGGATTTTAGGTCCTTCCTCTATATAAAGGCAACTTTAATTCTTGTATTAGATAGAATTATGATTAATATTATTTTAAAGATCATTATCTTTCTTGGTTCTTTACTAAACTCTTTGAACTTATCAAGTTTTTAACTTTTTCCATTCATAATTCAGACTTAGTACTCACCTTCTGTTCTTTATCCTTTAATGTGGAATCTACAGCCTTTCTTGTCACTTGGGTTCTTGTTTGATAATACAAGCAATGAGTCCATGTTCCATTAATAAATTTGGTCTCTTAGATGATTCTAAGGTTAAGTTATCAATTTTGGTTGCTGGGTTCTTATCAATTTATTGAACTCTTCCATAACCTCATATAATTTCCTCATATAAATAAAAGATTTATATCCTTGAAAATCATTTCTTTATCCTTTTGTGATAATATCTCCAAATCTCACATCTTCTATTAAGAATTTATTAAATATAAAGGGAGCTTTTTTGTGCTTCAATGTCTAGTCATATATTTTCGATAGTGATGTGATTAAAGAATAAGGATCTCTTAAATAACGCCTTGCCGTTGGTAATATGGTTAACTAATGGCCATTAACAAGTGCTCTATCCTGTTTTTGTTTTGTTTAAGAGCCATCCCCCTACTTATGTTTGTATGAGACAAAATTAACATCAATAACATTTTAGAGAGCTTTCTCTTTCTTATTTCTTTACTAAACTTTTTAAACTTATCAAGTTTTTAACTTGTGTTGTTTATAATTTAGACTTTTCAATCACCTTCTATTCTTTATCCTTAAGTTCGATGTCTACAACCTTTCTTATCTCTTAGTTTATTATTTGATCATACAAACAACAAGTCTAATTTCTTTTCATAAATATGGTTTGTTAGATGATTTTAAAGCTAAGTTATCAATTTTGGTTTCTGAGCCTTACTACTCTTAAAAGATTCACATCAATTTCCTAGAAAGAATTGATTTATGGTAAAATAGGTGTTTATATTACCATCATTTAAAGTAATTTACTTACACATCTCAAATGTGATTTTCTAGAGCTATCTTTTCTTTTTACTTGCATATCTTATAGGTTAACCATTTTGTGACAACATCCTCAAATCCCACATATTCAACTAAGAAGTTATTAAATTCAAAACTGCCTCATTGATTTTTTCTAAAATAGGCAATTGGATGCTTCTCTTGCATCAAAATAGCTCCAATAGCTATTCCTTAGGATTCACACTTAATCTCAAAAGTTATTGAAAAGTTAGGCAATGTTAAACAAGCTGCTGACCACAACCTATCTATAAACAAATTGAATCTATGCTCTTGATCACTACCCCACTTAAAACTAATAGTTTTTTTTTATATAATTTCAATGAGTGGTGTTTCAATGGTGCTAAAATCTTTAACAAAATGCCTATAAAAGCTACCCAACCTATGGAAACTTCTTACCTCTGTGATGGAATTAGGTTTTTTCCATTCTTAGATAGCCTTTATTTTTTCTTAATCAACCTCAACACCTGCCCGGCCTACTTACAACAAAACTAAGAAAAACAATCCTATCTATGGAAAAAGAACACTTTTAAAGATTGGCATAATGCTTCTCTTTTCTCAAAACATTTAAAATAAATCTTAAATGTTTTAAATGCTCATCCATATTATGACTATAAATTAAGATATCATCAAAATAGACCATAACAAATTTGCCTATAAATGCATGCAACACATGATTCATTAACCTTATAAAATTACTTGGTGCATTAGTAAGAAAAATTGGCATTACAAGCAATTCATATAAACCTTACTTAGTCTTAAAGGTAGTTTTCCATTTATCGCCTTCTCACATCTTAATTTGATAATAATTACTTTTCAACTCAATCTTACTAAAAACATATGATCCATGTAATTCATCTAGCATACCATCAAGCCTAGGGTTAGGAGGTCTATAATTTACCGTTATGTTGTTGATAACCCTACAATTAACACACATCCTCCAATATTCATCCTTTTTAGGAATAAGATGTACTAGCAATGCATATGGACTCATGCTCTCCCTTACATATCCTTTTGTCCATCAAGTCCTTAACTTGCCTTTGAAGCTCCTTTTTCTCCTCGTGATTTCCTCTATAGGCTAGTCAGTTTAGAATAGAAGCACTAGAAACATGATCAATTTGATGTTCTATTCTCGTTATATCTAGCAATCCACTGGGAATATCTTTAGGAAACACATCTTCAAATTCTTGCAATAATGAAAAAACTTCACTAGGAAAAGAAACGTTATGTTCGTTAGTATTAACATAAGTCTCTTCGTATAACAGTACAATCATTGGCTTCTTTGAAAACACATCCTTTTTAAAATCATTGTCTTTTACATAAAAACTTTCTTGTTTCCTAGTTTTTCTCTCACCACACTCTTAATCTTCTCCTTTTTCCTTTCCACTCAAAATTACTTCTTTTTCTCTCCTCTCGAGTTTAACCAATCCTTTCTTTTCACTCTTATTTTTTCCTTTTAGTAATCTCAGCTTCACTCTCTTACTATATCACTCTCCTTTTTAACTCTCATTTGATCTTTATACACTTGTCTTGAGGTTAGTGGTATAAGAGTGATTGGTTTCCCATTCATTACAAAGAATATATTCTCTTAAATCCATCATGCATTGCATGCTTATCATATTGCCATGGTCTCCCCAAAAGAATGTGTCTAGTATGCATAGGCAATACATCACACAAAACCTCATCTTTATACCTTCCAATTTAGAATGAAACTAGAAATTTCTTGTTTACCTTAAGTTCCCTACAATCATTCAACCATTGAGGTTTATATTGCTATGGGTGCTTTTTAATAGGTAAATTTAGCTTCTCCAATAAGATTGTATTAGCCGCATTTGTGCAACTACCACTATTAGTGGTCATGCTATATACCTTATCTTTGATGTGGCATCTTGTATGGAAGATATTGTCACATTGTTCATCCTTCACTTATATATTCAATGCATCCCTAAAAACCAATGCTTCTCCCTCAATAGGGTACTTTGCATTACTAACATCCTCTAGAGATAGCATGGATTCATCATCTAATTCACTTTCAATCTCAATATCTCCATTCTCTTTCAAAATCATCACACTTTTGGTTAACAATAAGAGGCAATATGACCTGTTCCTTAACATCAAAAACACTTAATATCTATGGCCTTGTATGATTTATCTTTGTGCTTGGAAACAACCTTGTCTTTTATTTTACCCCAATTTGATTTTCATGATGAAGAGGAACTAGATTTAGGCCAAACTTTGTAATACCATTCCTTTTAAGTTGTCTTTCTAATTTCATGGCCATATGCAACTTGTATTCTATCTACATAACATTAGCTATGTCTCTTTTCAGCCTTTACAATAAACGTGTCAAGCATCTCAATCTTCCTCAACATTGTCTCAAATCATTGTAATCTCCATCTCCTTTTGGTAGTCCTTAGACTCTTAGACCTTTGAGTAAGTCCATGCAACCATTAATAGAAATCCTTATAATAGTAGTTAGGGATGAATCTCTTGCTCATGACAACCTTTGTATTATCCCATGTACCTATAGGTTATTCATAATTTCTTGGTCTACTCAAAACAATTTGATCCCACCAAATTATATCATAATCAATAAACTCCACAGTAGCAAGTTTTTCCTTTTTTCTCCTTGGAGTAATTGTGGCAATAAAAAACAAGCTCCGCCTTCCTTTCCTAATCCAAGTATGCAATAAGATCATTTCTCCCTTAGAAGGATGGATTCCTCATTTTGATGCTTCCCAAATTGCGATCAACTCCATCTTGTCTCCTCTAATCTCATCTACCATCCCTCCTATGCATATTTATGTTCAAACTCGCTATTGGAGCTTGACCTTCATCATCTCCATCATCATCATCATAGTCATCATTAGTAGCATGTCTCTCAAGGCTTCATGCATTAGGGAGGTTTTACGATTGTCCTATTTGCAAATAAGTTCTAGTAACCTCTTGCTTATTGATCCTATCTCTTATCTCTTCAAACATAGAGAACATTCATTCAAATTATTTTTTAATAGCTTATATTATGAATGAATTCACTTATACCTCGTATCCACTCACACGCTTAAAATTCATGTCAAAAACCTATAAAAGAATGTTAAAAATATCCTCTCAACACTCCTTTACGTGTTTCTTTCAATTGATGCAAATTTCGTGTTTGCACACTTTATATTTGGCTTTTCACTTTAATGGTGCTTACACAAACTCTTGCCTTTTACCACTCTTAATATTCCTCTTTTATATCTTTATATAACTAAATCAACCAAATTAGGACAATTAAACTTGTAATAATTCAAAACGTTATAAAATGTAACAAAGAAAACTGAAGTAAACAAAACAAGGATCAAGAAAAAATTGAAACGATTGCAAACAAATAAGGACATAACAAATTAAGGGTAGGAACAAAGAAATTGAATCAAGAGGATAAGGAAAATAAGGGAGTAAAGAAACAAATTGCAAATATAATATCTAGTTGAATAAAGATTGACAACTAATTTGGACTAAGAAATCCTTATTAAATTGGTATAGATCTTATAATAGCTAAACCAACTGGCCTCATTCTTCTTCTTTTCTTTTCAATTTGATATCTTCTCTTTTTTCAAATTTTTATATAGATACATCAGACTTGGAAACTAGCCCCAATCTTCTTCTTTTCTTTTCAATAAGATAACTTCTTCTTTTTTTCTGTTTTGAATTATATATATCAAACCTGGAAAAATTATAACAAAAGAATTTAATGGAAAAAGATAGGAACAAATATTCAATGAAAAAAAGGAGAAAGATTACATAAAATGGAAACAACAAAACAAAATAAAAACAAGCGAAACTAAATGAAAATGAACAGAAGGAAGAACACACTAAATTAGGGATAATCAAACCTGATTTAGAGCCAAGCCCTAATACCCAATAATTTGAACCTCAAGGATGAGCCTTGAAAGCCAACAATCGCATAACTAAAAACAGTGAACCCAATAAAACTAAAAAAAAGTTTAGGATATATAGACCTTGACCTAATGTCTATAAAAGAAAAGAACCATAGGTATAGGATAGGTTTTTAACATCACAATATCATAATCTTAATAAGTTCATGATTTCATAACATAACTAAAAAGAAATTAACCTCACTCAATGAATTCTGAATTTTTCTAAAATGTCTTGAACCATACAATGTTTGCCTTTATATAGGAATTAAGGTAAGAGCTAGTTAAGTTAAGAAATTATCCTAATTGAATAATTTGACTAGAATCATTATTTGATTAAGTTAATTAAGTTAAGAGCTAATTAAGGTAAGAAATTACCCTAATTGAATAATTTGACTATAATCATTATTTGATTAAGATAATTAAGGTAAGAAATCACTCCTAATTTGTTAGGACAACTTGCACACGTTTTTTAATGTCTTCCATAAATTTTGGAATGTTTGGAACATATTGGAATAACTTAGACACTTATTAGGCTTCTTGACTCAACTTGGATTAGATTTACTGGGCCTTAAAAACTTTCCAAGGTAATTAGAGCTTGTTTAGTCCATATCCCTTCATTAACCCATTTATAGCTTCCTTTATCTTCTTGGCACTACCTCTTGTAATTAGGCCTCCTTGAATGCTCAACGACTCCTTTAGATCTTTTCTTAGGCTAACTTGGTTCTTATCATAAGAACTTGACTCTCTTAAGCTTAGACATTGTCATATTGCATGAACTAATGTCACAAGGACAAGAATTAACTCACATGAAAGGGAATGCTCTTGCTTTATTTTAATACTCAATCATGAATTTTGATGAATGTAGTCATAATGGATACCTTGTATAGGCTGTAAGCAAATACAACAACTCTTTAGAAGCTTCTGCTAACATAACTACAAAAAGTTTTTAAAAAACTACTTCTTAAATATGGAAACTGCAAACTTAAACTCCTTCTCAAAAATGGAAACTACAACTTGTTGGTTTCCCAATATAGCTAGCCATGTGACTTAGATCTTTTAATAGTCTAATATTCCAGTGGAACATTATATATGTATATTAATTCAAATTGCTACATATTTGTTTTTTAAATTTTTTAGTTAAATTCTTGGTTTCCATATTTTAAGAAATATAGGCTTATTGTTTTCATGCCATAGGCCAACTTCTAGAAATTGTAAGTACTTGATTCATAATCAATTTTAAATAGGAGAAGATCTATTGACCAAAACTTCCTTCAAACCTAAGTTCTTGCAGTGTTTTTGTGCCTACGGATTCACTAAAGGGTATAAGTTGGTATCTTATGTAAGAAAAAACCAAATAAGGTTGATTCCTAAATAGAAGCTCCTTCTTTTAGGAATTCCATCAGAGCAGCTACAATTGTGCTTCTTTATGAAGATTTAGGTCGAAAAAATGAAGCTTTTCTGAGAAAGACAGGTTAGTTAAAACTTGATGATAGGAGAGCTTAGAGGTTATAGGATATAAGGAGTAGAATCATTGAGTTTAGAAGGGGAAATATTTGATGTAGTAGGAGACCTTTGAAGAGTTGGGGTAGAAGCTAAAGAGATGAGTTTACCAGGATAAATAAGAACTTAGGGAGGTGCTAAGAGAAAATGGGGAAAGCCTTGTGGATCTAGGTTGATAGTCTGGAGAAAGGGGAAAACTTGTTAGAGATACTGCTAAAATAAATATAAAACTACAAGCTAACTGAAATGTTTAAAATCTATTCTTAAAGAGGAAAGTAGGAAAAGGACAGAAAAACATGTTTAGCTCAGATAGGAAAACCTGTAACTAGGACCATAGGATATGATAGAAGAAAGGAAGGAAATTATATAACAAGCTATGGTGGATCTAAATCTAAGGGAAAAAGTTAGAGATATGGATAAAAACCCAATTACATGGAGATGTGACGAAGAGCAACTTGCACTATTACCTATTTTCCACCATTCTTATGACCTTTTTAAAGAATTGGAGGTTTAATGACTAGGGCAAATATCAAACTCATGAAGATAGCTTTTTAAGCATTAATTTTGGACATGCAGGAAAAGGATGCTGTTCAAGACGCATAAAATGTATTGCTAAAATTAATCACTTTTTTACACGTTGTTAAAGATGAAATATACTTAATAAATGAGAAAACATTATGTGGAGAATTTCTAACAACATGGTCTATTTTTTTTAAGTTATATGAAATTCATTTTGCATAATTTAGATGTATTTAAGGTCTTTAGCTCATTTTGTGTTATTAGTCGATATATTTTGTTATATGTGAGCTATATATTAGTTAATTATAAAGCCTAAGTCATGTTAGTATTATTTTGTAGTTGTTTTCTAGTTTCCTAGTTCGATTAAAAATTATTATGAAGTTAATTTCTAATATGATTTGTCCCTTATGACATTAAGGATGTAAATTGAAAGAGGATTCCTAGAGTCCTAGCTAAATTATTATTAGTAGTTAATATTTTAATCCTTCTTACACTTGATAAGAAATATAATTTTAAGACTTTAGTTTTCTTTTCTTTTTAGTATTCATGTTCCTAATGACTTTATGCCAATAAAACCTATCTCATTTAAGTAATCTAAGGATGACCAATATCCTTATGGTTGTTGACTATGAACTTAACCTTTGGGCAATCTTTGCTTTTGAGATAGCTTTTGCGCAAATGATAATGTCGATTTTTATATTATGCATGCACTTGTTGCATCACGTAAGGTTACTCCTGATTTGAGAAATTGAACTTATCCTAAAATTCATATAAAAAATATAGTTAGGAAAATTAAGAAGCAAATTCAATGCAATACCATTTGTATCTCTATGTCTCTAGTTTACCAAAAATCAGAAATCACCTCATTTGTAGCTCTACTGATCCAGAAATCATCAAGATACTGAAGTATGTTCAGTGGAATAACACCAGTTCATAACATGTGGGGATTATAACTCTTATAGGTTTGGTTAAGGTCAAGTTTTCTTGCTTGAGTTAAAGACAATCCTAGGTTTCTAATTCCATGTGATTCAAGTTTTAGGTATTTTTCAACCTATATCCTTCTAGTTTTTATTTCCTTTCCTCTTATTTATGAATGCGTCTTTCATCATCTATCTATCCAATTTTTTCTATTCTCAATTTCTTTTCAAATTCAACGTTTTCTTAGTTAGTTCTTCAATTAAAGTTATTCCATTCTCTTTTCTTTTGTATTTCTTAATTACTTAACATCATATATGCATAAAATAAAATGAGAGAACAAAATGGAGAGAAAAAAATGAAAAAGAAAGAGAAAAAAATTAAATTCAAAAGTGTGCCTCAAATCTAAATTCTAATCCTTTTATATTTTAAAAAAAATGATTCTTAGTTTTGCTTCATCCTTGTTACCTTCTTGTTAATTTCACTTCTTTAAATATTTTTTGTTAATCTTAATTTTTGCCAACCAAAGCTATAAACTGCATTGTTCCTTCTTGTTTTGGTAGGACCAATAGTAGTGTTCTCTTTAAAGGGTTCGTAAGGGGAAATTGAGTGGCAAAAAGGTAAGAGTGCTGAGAATGTGTCATAAAAATCTAAATTTGAGTGAAACATGAGCGATTAAGTTACTTACTCAAGAGTGTAAACAGGTAAGGGAATAATGAGCAAAGCCAGTCCTTGTTATTAACATGTTCTTTACATATTTAAATATGAGTACTATATAGATAATGCAAAACTCGATTTGTTCATAAAAGCTATCTAAGACTAATTCAAGGTTCTATACATGAGATTGGATAATTTAGATTCCCCATCCTGACATAATGAGACTAGTTATAAAAAGTTAAATGACAGGTTGTTTCAAAATGAGATAATAATTTGTTAAGACAGAAATCCCCACTTTTTGTGGAAAAAATAATCCTAAACTATATTTGAAGTGGGAGAGGAAGATAGAATATATGTCTGATTAGAAAAATTACTCTAAATAAAATAATATTAATCTAGCAATATGAGTATAGATTATGCTAGTATTTGGTGGGATCAATTTATGATTAACAAGTGTAGACATGATGAGTGACCTATTTAGTTATAAGAAGAGATTAAGATAGTGATATATAAGGGGGCTCATACCTAGAGGTTCTATGAGCATAGAGGATCACTACAAGAAGATGGAGACATTTATGATTAAGGATAATTTAGAGGAGGATTGTAAGGCAATTATATCTAGATTTATTAATGTTTTGAATAGTAAGATAGTTAAGTAGTATAATTGCAACATTTTGTGATGAAGGATTTTTATATAATTCTATTAAAATGAAAAGGAAATTGAAGTCTAAGGGTGCCTCTAAATATAGTTCAACTTTTGGCTCTCTATGGAAGTCAAATTGGAAGGAAAAAACTAATTAAAAACCTACAGAAGATGTCAAAGTAAAGGATTCATTTGTTATTTCCAAAGGTAAAACCAAAACTCAATCAAATTCTAAGGTAAAAGCTTGAAATGCCAAATATTTGGACATTTTTTTTCAAAATCCAATTAAAAGAGCTATGATTGTTATGGATAACAGAGACATAGAGAGTGTTAGTTCAAATGATTATGAGATACCACCATTGAAGAATTATAGTGATGTCGATTTAGATGGACCTATTCATAGAGATATGTTAGTCACTAGGCATGCTCTTAATATGCATACTAAGTAGGATAGTAATGAGAAACAACATGAGCCCATCTTCTATAATAAATTTCATATAAAGAACAAGGTATGCAATATGATTATTGATAGTGGTAGTTGTACTAATGTTACAAGTACTTTATTAGTGGAAAGGCTAAACTAGTAAAGTTAAAGCATCCTAAAATGTATGAGTTGCAATGACTTAATGAATGTGGAGAAATTAAGGTGAAAAAATATATGTTAGTAGCATTATATACCGATAACTATAAGGATTAGGTTCTTTGTGATATGGGGTTGATGTATGCCAGTCTTATGCTCTTGAGACGTCTGGAGAAGTTTTATAGAATGGTTACTTAGATTAGTAAAAGAATAGATATTCCTTTGTAATGAATAATTGGAATGTTCTATTAACAACTTTGGAATCATCGAAAGTATATGAGGATAAAATTAGTGTAGCTAAAGAGGGTTATATGAGAGAAAAACAAGTGAGTGCTCAAGAAAAAGAAGAGAGTAATAGAAAAAATGAGAGTGCGTAGAAAATCGCAAAAAAATTTAGGGTTTGGATCATAAAATGGAAAGAAAAGAAAGAGAGTTAGTACTTTTGCTAGTTGCTGTGGGATTGATAGTTATAAGAACCTTGGTGAAGGAACACATAAGAACTAAAATCAATAAGGAAAAATAAACCCAATCTTAAATCAAACAAAGAACCCAACCTTCACAATTTTTTTTGATTGGAAAGAAAGTTATAAGTTGACCACGACACATTACCTTGAAGAGACTGAATTTAGTTCTTAAATAAAGAACCAAAAGAAAGCTATCACAATAAAGAAACAATTAAATTTTATTGATGATAAGATGATTTTTGTAATACACCAAATTGCCTCTTTAAATAGGCACTAAATGATGAAGATCTTATAAAGAATCGCCTTTTTGACTATTCCTAAACAAAATTAAATGGGAAAGACTTAACTAGGAAGGGTTTCCTTAAATAATGGACATAAGTAAGACTTTAATTTGAAATCCTTCTAAAAAATAACTTGAAAATTAATAATAATTAATGAAAGAAAGTCAAAACACGAAATTGGCATCCAATCCCAAAACTTTAGCTTTTTCAAAAGGTAAACATGCAAATTAAGCTTCATTTAAAACAAACATGTGGGTCACCCTTGCATATTGGGCTCCAAGCATTATCTTTCATATGTTAGGCTTTGTCCACCATTTTAGGCATTAATATAAGTAACTAATCTAGGTAATGCCTTATAATATTTGACAACAACCACATTGTCTTGAATGTCCATGATCAACAATTACAAAGCCTCCTTTATATGCTTAGTTTTTAGTCTTGTAATAGGACCTCCAATGCTTTATAATAGATCAGTGGGTGTTGATGTAAGATGGTTTCTATCATTCCCTCCCTCTTTAAAAGGATTCATTCTCGAATCACCTACATTAAATAAAGATAAGTCAGTAACATTAAAAATAGCAATAAAATTTCCATAATGACTTAGTAAACTGAGCTTAGAGGCATTGTCATTGATTCGCTTCAACATTTGAAAAGATCCATCTCTTCTAGGTTTCAATTTTTATTTCCCTTAGGTAGCAAATCTTTTGTTATGCATATGAACCTAAATCCAATCTCCAGGTTTAAAGGTAACTTTCATGCACGTTTTTTGTCTTGCCTTCCGTATTGCTCATCATTTTCTCTATATTAGCTCAAATCTTGGCTTGTAAATGCCTAATAAAATTTGCCTTTCTCTTTCAATCAAAATTAACACATTCATTAATAGGACAAGGAAAAAAATCTAAAGGAGTTAAAAGGATTAACAGAATTTATAGCCCTATTATTTGCAAACTCAACATATGGTAAACAATCTTGCATCGTTTCAAATTCTTTTAAATGATGATATTGAACAATGTAATAAGGATCCTATTAAATACATATTTTTTCCATTTGTTTGAGGATGTGCAACTATAACAAATAATAGTTTATTACCTAATTTACTTTATAAGGTGCACTAAAAGTGACTTAAGAACATAACATCTCTATCCCTCATAATTGTTCTAGGCAAACCATACGTACTATCTCCTTAATGAAAAAAATTAAAAATATGTGTGGCATCATTAATTTTAGAACATGCGATAAAATGTGCCATCTTATTGAACCTATCAATAACAACATAAAAGTTGTCCTTATAATTGTGATATCTAGGTAAACCCAACACAAAATATATAAATATGTCAATTTAAGGTTGATTAGGCACAGGCAAAGGAGTATACCAACCATGAGGCATTTATTTTAACTTAGCTTGTTTACAAGTTATGTATTTATCATATACAGATTGCATATGTTTCATGTTGGGTCAATATGCCCTGTTCACCTACCTTTATAGGCCTCGTTAAGAAACAATTTATGCATTGAACTTTTAGGAACACAGTTTATTTTTACTGAACAAAAATCCATCATTCATATGAAAATCACCATATGCACACTTAGAACATGAAATCAACATTTGTCTAAGATTAACACCACTTTCATACAAATTCTTAATGAACTCAATACCAATCAATTTTTTTTGTAAAGAAGTTTATGCATACCTCATAGACAATGCATCAGGTCCTTTTCTTGCATGCATTTGATTGTATAAGAAAATGTTTCAATGAACTTCAAAGCATGTCTTTCGTGTAGTTTACCATATACCTTAAAACTTCAAGCTTTCATGATCTAAATGAGTGATGAACTCATTTGGCCATAAATAGTGTTGATATATTTGTAGAGTCCTTACCAATTCATATAATTCCTTACCATAACTTAGTTAATTTAAGTTTATTCTATCAAACTTATCCTTGAAGTAAGCAATTGGTTTGGAATCCTCCATCAAAATAGCTCCTATACCAATTCCCAATGCATCATATTCAATCTCAAAAACTTCCCCAAAGTTATATAAAACAAATTTAAGTTGGTCAACTTATCTTTCAAAGTACTTAAAGGATTTTTCATGCATATCATCCATCAAAATACAAAAATCTTTTTAACAAGTTTATTTAAGGGAGCTACTAAAGAAATAAAATCCTTGACAACCTCTTATAAAAACTTGTTAAACCATGAAAACTTCATTCCTTATTTGCATTCTTAGATGTAATTCACTCCTTACTTTCCTCTATCTTTTCCTCATCTATACTAATTCCATGTGCACTCCTAACAAAACCAAGAGATACAATAGATTGCATATAAAATGTGCACATCATTAAATTATCATAAAACTTATATTCTCTTAAAGCACAAAGCACAGATACAAATGTTTGGTATGGTCATCCAATTTCTTTCTATACACCAAAGTATCATCAAAGTAGAAGACTAAAAGTTTTTCGATAAAATCTTGCAAAACATGGTTCATTAATCATATAAAAGTACTTGGTGCATTAGTTAAACCAAAAAGCAATACCAACCACTTAAAAAAACAATAACCACCACTCATGTAAACCATATGTTGTTTTTAAAAATGTTTTCCATTCGTTTCCCTCTTCCATACAAACTTGATAACATCAATTTTTTTGAAATTAATCTTAAAAAACAAATAAGAAATGCCTATACTTTACCATGATTTTTGTTGATAGCTTGACAATCCACACATATGAGCTATGTTCCATATTTCTTTTGTATAATTATTGGACCCAAATATGTGCTGAGACTCTCTGTCAAGAACTCTTTCTCCTCTAACTCATCCACTTACTTTCAAATCTCTTTAGTTTCCTTTAGATTATCTCTATAAGCTAGTCTATTAGGGATTGTTGAACTTGGGATGAAATCAATTTGATGTTCAATGCCTCTTAAAGGCAGTAATCCTTGTGGCAACTTGATATGTGCTTAATTGATTATACATTTACTCCATAACCCTTAATGATTAATGTTATGAAATGTTTAGGAAACTCATTTTGGTTCATATTTGGTTTTAGGTACAATTTGGAAGTATAAGAGCTAAAGTGAGTTGAAAGCACATTTTTTAAGCCGTCTCCTTGAAATTCACACTCACTTGTCTTCATGAAACAAGAAGGAGAAAGATTAGAGTGAATAGTAGACAAGAACATGACATAAAATGAAGAATATATGATTCAAAGTATCAAGTCATGGTTATGAGCACCAAGTTATGGCCATGCATCACATGTCATAGCCGTGACTCAATAGTTATGGTCATGACTCAAATAGTCATGGCTATGACTTTTGTGACTTGGCACCCAAAACCTAATTTTTCACTGTAAATAGAACATGTTGATAGCAAAATGAGGATGAATTGTTTTGGGAGAAAAATAAGGGGTAGAGCACATAGATTTTGGAGACTCATGGAGGGTTAAGCTTCCCTAACCAATTTAGAGGTGAAATCAATTTCGAAGACAAGTTTTGGGCATCCCTCCATTGTGTTTGTTGTTGTTCCTCTCTTAGGGATTGATTATTTATCCTATGTTTATTATTAAGGTGTTGCATAAAAATGATGGAATGCTATATTCAATTGTTTTTATGTAAGAACCCATTGCAAGAATCAAATACAATATGTAATCATTGTGTTTTTGATTCATTTGTGGAAACTAATGGTTCTTAATTATTAGGGATAATGTAAGATAGGTTAAATGACCCAAGCTTGTGTGTTTGTTACCTAGATTAATTTGTTTTCCTTATTCATAATGCAGCTGTCTGACTAAATCTAAAGAGCTTGTTCTGGGTTGTCTGATATCTAAGTTTAATTAAAGAGCTTGTTTTAATTAAACACGACTTAAAGGAAAAACATAACTTGTTGTTAATATACGATCAATAGTTCTAGGTACAAGAATAACAAAACAATGAAAATATACTTATTTGTGTGTAGGTCGAGATTGAGTCGAAGATTGGATCCTTAACAAATTATTTCAATTTTATCACTTTTTTCTCGTTTGCTTTAATTTGCTTTTGTTAGTTTAATTCATTTTATTTTGTTACTCAAAACCAAAAAACCCTTAACCTAAACACCTATTCTTTTTATTATAAAAGCTTTACACACACTCTCTGTGGGATCGACTTAGACTCATTAGTAGCTATATTTTAAGTCTAGTTATTTTGTGTAGTGTTACGATGTGCTTCCACAACTCCTCTGGGAATAAATTAACTAGTTGATTTATTAACCAAGCGGTGCTACTCCCACTATCAATGATCATGTTATATACCTTGCTATTTGTTAACAGTGTGCCCTAGGCCAATGGTCATATGTGACTTTTATATTGACATTCTGACTTATTAATATTATGTGGTGTTCTTTTATATATGCATGTATATGGTTTATGTAATGTGATTTACATTCCATGAATAGTATTAGGCTTATGTCATCAAGTATGTGACTTGATAGTAAAATCATAAGCATTATAATACTATTCTAAACTATCTCTGGTTGATCATTATTGGTGGAGCAATAATGAATTAAGGCTAATGTGTGTTCTGATTGATGATCATGTTTTACTGATCATGGATATGATTTATCAAATCAGATACATAGATATATGTTAGAGAACATATATTGGACCAACCAACGGAGAGAACACTACATGGTTTCATGTCATTAGTGATTCCCAATATGGTTTGACTTTTGTCCTTTGACCTGAAGTCATCATGGTTCCCTGTATGAGCAAGTAGTCTTATGTTGGACATTAAATGAATCATGCGGAGGGATGTGAATGACGTAGATGGGATTTGTACCTCTCTTAAATGAGAGAGATATAATTTGGGCCTCTTGATAAGTATGACTGAAGAAATGCATGACCGTGCTCAAATGAATTGATAAGGAGTCATGAATGTCATTTGTTATAGTTAGTTAACTTAGGAATCAAGAAACTATGATTAATCAAAGGTTGACATGTACCATGCCTTGTGATTAATCTTGATATCGTGTTGCAAAGTTACTGAGTTTGTAACCATGGCTACAGGTTAAATCGGATTACCGATCCTCATTTGATTTAGGTAGGCATAATGTCTTACTAGAGGCCACTTATGACTTATAAGGCTTGAAGTGTGATCAAACCCATTTCCAACATCAAATGAGCCTACAGGGTTGCACACAAAGAGTGATATGATTTGGGCCCATTCTCTTAGGCCTAATTTATTAGGCACTGAAAAAATATATGTGGATATATTTATTGGGCTAGATTGAATTAAGTTGACGGGCTTTTATTATATGAGATATAATATGGGCCAAAACTGATTGAGCTTCCATAATCCTAATGGGTTTAGGATTATGATATTCTTATTCCTAATAGGAATAGGGATTAGGGTTTCTCTATAAATAGAGAACTTATGTCTCATTAGAAGACACACGAAAAACCCTAGCCACCTAGACCTAGCTGTTCGTTCCTTTTTCTAGAGAAAAATTGTGCGGCATTCTAAAAGTGTTTTAACAACATACTAGCACATATTACCGCTACCCAGATCGTTCATCCTCGTATGGATACTGGTAGAGGACGTTCGCATGCTGCAGCTTCTATAAATCTGAAAAACAAATACCACTGATCCTCTTTGTCTTTCGGTTTTACCCTGGGAGGTAGAATCGAAAATTGAACTCCAAGGATTGCAATATAGAATGCAACCTCGGGTTGTCTCACTTAATTGGAACCTAATGCAATGGGTCTAAGCTAGCCTAAAGGTCATGAAATGCAACTAAATTGGTTAGGAAGGGGGTTTTGGTTCTTTTGAGAACTAACAAAATTAAACTAATTGAAAGGGAAGTGTGTAAAAAGAATATTTTTGGATTTTTGAGGATAAGAAATCGAAGGTTAAAACAATGATCACATAGAATAAAATCCTCTTGAAAACTGATCTTTGGATATCATAGTTCAAAATAAATCCTTGTGGGAGTAAAAATCACTATGTTTCCAAATGAAAAACCTTAAAGAACTCTTTAAGTCCAAGGTTTTGATTAATGAACTCCATTTCTTAAAACCTTGTTGAATGCATCTTAGTGAGTGCCAAGGTTAACTTAATGTAAATGGTTAATTTGGTGATTAAGTATCATCTCAATATCAAACACAACTAGGTAGATAAAGGAGAATTAACAAAATCACGAAATGACATATATGAGAATTCATTTATTCAAGATCCAAGTTCTACATCAACAAACCCAATAACACAATACTTTGTTCAACACTTGATTAAACTATAATCAAGAAAATCCAACTACAAAGCATAAATTCTTACTAAGGAGTTCACAACAATGTAGTTAAATATGAACAAATTACTCCCCTTTGAAGCCCTTTGAACTCAAGCCATTGCTACATCTTCAACAGGAAATGGTGGTTAGCCAAGCATTGCTTTGGGACAACTCACAACTGGAAACCCACCAAGGGCATCCACGGCGATAACAGCAGATAATGAGTATGGCGACAGAAAAATGGAAAGAAGTGGTTGATGATGATGGTCAAGTGGAGAGGAAGAGTTGAGAGTGTACTTAGTGTTTTTCTCTCTCTTCTCTCTCCTTCTGTCTGTTCTATATCGTTCTCTATATGTCTCTTATAACCTAATTTGGTAGGTTTTTAAACGAAGGATACTGGGTTGGGTCGTACAGTGGATGATTTTTTTAAAATTGGTCCGGCTTTTCGAAGGTTTGCCGTGACAACAATTGTTTTTCGCAGGGCAAACTTTTGCCGAAAGGTTTTGCTCTGTTGCCGGTTCTTTCGCCGTAGCAAAAGAATTAATCCTCGCCGTGGCAAACTTTTCCCGAAAGTTCAGCCTGGATTCTGTGTGTTTCACCACGGCGACAAATCCACTTTGCTGCAACGAACTTTCTGTTGCGCCTTATTCTTTCATTGACTTCACTTCAACCTTCTTTCATTCCACATCTTCTTCTTGACTTCC
>JAOQMS010000008.1:31796350-31810615 GCA_027563885.1 Erythroxylum longipes | reverse complement strand
TGGTCAAGGTGTTCTCTTTGGAAGATAACTTACGTATTAAGAAAATCTGCATGCATGAAAGAGTTAGACTCCGGAAAACGAGGTCTAACAGCTGTGGTATCAGAGCAAGCAAGTCTGAGTCAGACTCCGGAAATAGGGTCAGACAAAAGATGTCAACCCAGCTATATGTTGCTCCAATGTGGCAGTACTAGCTTCATTAACTTTCAATGGTCTAGGTTACTCTCGAATGTTGAATTGTCGAGAGTTAGTAGCCATGTTGGAAATCAAATTTCTAACTTCAATGGGTGTCTTATCTACCAATGAACCTCAGCTTGCTGCATCTATCATACTTATTTCTTATGGAAGAAGCCCCTCAAAGAAGTATTGGATCAAAAGTTGTTCATTAATTTGATGGTAAGGGCAGATAGCACACAATCTCTTGAAATGCTCTCAATATTCATATAATGTCTCCCCATGGTGCTGTCGAATTGCACATATTTCCTTCCGAATATTCATGGTTTAATAAATAGGGAAGTACTTCACTATAAAAAGTCTTTGCATCTCATTCCAAGCAGTGATTGATCTAAATGGCAAGTAGCAAAGTCAATCATTAGGGGTATCCCCCAATGATAATGGGAATGCTCTTAACTTAATTTTCTCTTCTTATAATCCAGTCGGCTTTATGCTAGAATATACTGCCTGGAGCTCTTTGAGGTGCTTAAGAGGATCTTTACGTAGCATACTATAAAAAATAGGCAAAAGATGAATTATACCTAATTTAAGCTCAAAAGCAACATCAATAATAGGAAAATCAATGCACAAAGGTTTATGATTAAAATCAGGAGTAGCCAACTACTTAAAAGTGTGAGCATTATTTTGTTCAACCATATCAGGACCAAATTCAGAAATAGAATCACTAGAAGAATTAGAAAGCAAATTTAAAGCTATTTGAATTCCTAGAGAAGAATCAAGTATCCTGTTGATGGTGATGGATCCTCAAAACTTTGTGTAACTTGTCTTCTCAATCTATGTATCATTCTTTCAATTTTTGGATCAAATTTCAAATCCACAGAGTGAGAAGATCGTGTCATACACTATAACTAACAAAACAAGAAAAGAAATTAACCAAAAATAAAAAAGTAAAACAAATAAATTTAAAAGAAAAGGATATTAATCCACGAATACGGCACCAAAATTGGTAGCGCGTTGTAACACTACACAAAATAACTAAACCTATAACTATAGTAGTGCCAAGTCTAGGTCGATCCTACCGATATTAAATCCAATTACTTTCCAAAATTATACGTATATGTAAAACAGAGGGGTTTGGTTCAATGCAAATTAGAAAAAAACAAATTAAAATTGAATATATAAATGCAACTCAAATTAAACAACATCAAAGTGATAAAATTGATGAATGGTTTAAAATCTGGTTCTTCGGTTTAATCTTGGCCTACATGTAATTTCATATATGTCATTGCATTATAGTCTTCCCAACTCTCTCTAGACTATTGATCGTAAATTAAAAACAAGCCATGTTAATCCCGATTTTTCCTTACGTAGTATTAATCAAGAAGAGCTTGTTAATTAACCCTAATTGTCAGATAACCTAGAATAAGCTCTCTAAGTTTAATCAGATAGCCACTTTATGAGTGAAAAAAACAAACAAATCTAAGCAATAATCACACAAGATTATTTAACTTAGTTTACGTTATCCATAATGACATAATATCATTAGATGCCACAAATGAATTCAAACATGACTACTACGTATCGTATTTAAAGTTCTAACAATGGGTTTTGATAAAAAAAATCCAATATAGCATCAAGATCATTTTTACACAATACCCAATCAATAAACACAAGATAACGTAAATAATCTAAAAAGAGGGAAAGAAAATGATACACAAAGACAATATGCCTAAATATGCTCCTCAGCATCGACTTCACCTCCAAACCAGTGTTTGGAAGTTTAGCCCTCCATCTTCTCCATCAATCCCTAAGAAAGAGCCATGAAGAAAATTGCATTTGTTAAAAGTTGAAGAAGGAATGAAGAAAATCGCGTTTATTTTCTAAGACTCTGTCCGTTGCCATAACTTAATGCTTTTATAGTAAAAAACTAGGTTACAGAAGGGACAAGTGGCAAGTTCATGGGCGTGATTTGGTGTGTCACACCTGTGAACATGTGACATAGGCTGTCACACCTATGAAAATTTTGTTATAGTCGTGAGACACCTGCATAACCATAAAGTTGCGTCTTTCCATTTCTTTTGGTATTTTCTTGCCTCCTCTCATTCTAACCCTTCTCCTTCTTGCTCTATGAATCCAATTGAGTGTGAATCTCAAGAAGATGGCTCAATGAGTATGATTTTGGCTCACTTTTGGCTATTATGCTTCGAAATTGTACCTAAGATCAAGTATGAACTAAATTGACTATTTTAAGCATTAATCACTAAGTGTTAAGGATTAAATGTATCAACAACTAAGCACATATCAACAAGTGTATGCTATTAAGTACTAAGTTTATTAGTTGAATCATCCCTGCATATATGATAAATTCTTGAATAACCAACTAGAGGTTCTATTCATAATAGCATCAAAGAGTGGTTTGCAATGATTATAATATAATATATGAGAAATAATAGGGATACCAAAATATTTTAATTGAGCTTTAGATAATTGGAGTCCTAAAATTTATAGCAAGGACTACTTTAAAAAGAAAGGGATTGATGACATGAATATCTAACTTTTGCTCTTATTAATTGATAGTCCTAAAATCCCTGCAACTTGTTGTAAACTATCTAATAATAGCTTAATGGAATTTTTCTTAGCTCCAAAAAACAATAATAAATCATTAGCAAAAATAAAGATTGAATAACTTTCCTACATTTGTAGTGATATTTGAATGGATTTTCTTGAGGTGTGTTAAAAGATATCATCCTAGTGAGGAACTTTATAACTACATCAAACAAGTAAGGAGATAAAGGATCCCCTTGTCAAACTCTTTTTGCATCTTTAAATAAGTTCGTGGCTTCCCCATTTATCAAGATATTGAATGAATCTATTGAAATGTGTTGATTAACCTAGTTAATAAACTTTGAAGGTAGCCTATAAGCTTGTAAGGAATGAATTATAAAATTCCAATTAAGGTTATTAAAGTCTTTGGAGAAATCTATCCTTGTTAAGCAACTTTTAATGAACTTCTTATAGTGGTAGTCCTTAAAAATTTCTTAAGTTATTTGAAAATTATTTTCAATGTTCCTATTTGTAATGAAAATATACTGAGAATATTGATTAATACATTCAAAAGTGGTTTCACTTTGAAAGCTAGAATCTTATTGATGATTTTGTATTGAATATTGCAACAAGAAATTAGTCTAAAGTCTTGGAATATGGAGGGGTTAGGAAATTTAAGGACTAGATAAATGAAGGTTCTGTTTAATTCTTTAAGGAGTATGCATGAGTTAAAAAACTCTTTGACTAACTTGTAGATTTAGGGTTCCAAAAAGTTTTAGGATTTTTTGAAAATTAATCATTGAATCCATCTATTATTGGAGCTTTATGAGGATTAAAGTTGAAGAATGCATTTTTTATATCAAGGTTGGCAACATGTTTAATTTGTTTGGCTATCTATGATTAATTAAGGTTTAGGAAGATAAACTTAAAGCGTAGAGAAGAAGAATTAGAAGAGCCTGAATTGGTTCGTAGGAAGGCTTTGAAATAATTGAAAGCTACTTCCTTCAGCTTGTTTTGGTCCAAGCATGGTATGCCAAAAGTGTTCTGGATTCCTAAAATTTTCTTGAAATGCCCCATGTTATATATATATATCTATAGAAGAATGAGATATTAAGGTCTCCATCCTTTACATAAACAATCATTGATTTCTACCTCAGAAGGTAATTAAAGGCTTTTAATGCAGAGAGGTGGGAGTTTAGGCGTGTCGCTTTTTTCTTCAAATTAACATTCAATGGATTTTCATACAATTGAATCTAAACATCATTGAGTCCACTTTTGTGATTTTTACCTCCTTTATTAAATATTTCCTAAAGTGTTCCTTATGTAGCTTCTTTAAGTCATCTTTAATTATCTTCAATCTGGTAATGATTTTTTAAGAATAAAAACTTTCCAAAAGGCTATTTAGTTCTTTTTTAATTAAGTTATATTATCCCTCCACTTGTGAAAGATGATTGAAGAACCTAAATGGATTTTTAGGCTTCTATACATGAGGATCTATCCTAACTTTTAAAAGAGAATGATCCAAAATTCTAGGATTGTTAAAGAACCGAGAGCTGATAACGAACGTTGCCATCCATTATGAGTTTATTGATCCCCTATCTAACTTACTAGTTAAATCTTTGCTATTTTTCTCCGATCCTTCAATATCTTTATGTATATTATTTCATTGGAGTGAGGGACTACTAATATACACAAAGGTAGTTTGAAGTTTCTCTTATTAAAGATAATGGCCTCCAAATGAATGAATTTATTTGATTGCTTAGTATTGGTAACTTGTATTATTGTTGGGTAGAAAGCAATAATGATTCTCCCTAACCTATGTGAAGCATGATTTGACAAAATTTTCCATTTGGAACCCCAAAGCCATAAAACTTTGTGTAGATTTTTCTCTTTGATTTTAATTTCCTATAAGTCAATTAAGAAGGCATTTATTCCCTTCATAAAGTTATTCATTTCTTGTTACATTTTGGGACAATTTAAGGTCTTAGTATTCCATTAGAAGATCATTGCTTTGAACCTTTTTGTTTTCTGCTATGTTTCTTTTTGGAATTTTTAATAGGATTGGAGTTATATTTTTTCAATTTTTGATGTGATGGAAATTATAGGATCCGATGATTTTTAATCAACCTAGGTAGTGTTATCCACATTATCAACCATTCCAACGTTGATATTGATGGAATCTAGAGGTGAGGAAGGAGGGTCAAAGTTTAGGGAATTTAAATCCTTTTTAGGCAATGGATTGATTTCAATGGATTCTACATTTTAAAGGTTTCTAGAGTGAGGGGTAGGATTAGGTTAGAGAGAATTGTTAAATTAGGAATCAATTTTTGTAGAAGGATGTTGTGTTAAATGGTTAGGATCTTGGAATGTAGGAAGGTGTTGTGAAGGAGTTTAGAGCTTTATGATTTCAGAGGATTTTGGAGTGGGATCTGAAGTAATTAAAAGGGAGGGAATGCTACTTTTTGTTTTTAAAATTTTGTGTAAGGTAGGTTGATCAGGCTTCCAAAGGTAAGAAAGAGCTACCTTGGTTTGTAAAACGTTCACTTCATCGTTAAGCATATATATTAGTAGAGAATTAGGAAATATGGTTTATCTATGTACTTTAACACAATTTTTTGTAAATCTTACTTTTCTTATTCTAGCAGTTTGCTTGCCCAGTATTAAAGTTTTCCTAATATCATTCACAAGATGACTTAATCCTAAAGTTATCCAATATTATGGTGAAATGATATAGAAACATATCTATAGAAAAATAGAGCTTAATGAGGGCTTATCTAATGACGTACCTGGTCTCCATTTCTTAAGAAACATTGTCTTTCCTCTCTAATTCGAAGGCCTTGAATCCAACACTAAATTCATACTAGTCGAATCTCTAAATTTAAAAAGAAAGTAGTCAACCTCTGTTATTAACACCTGCTTTAAACCATTTTCATCCAAATAGCCTCAACCCAAGAATTGATTGAGGGATAAATGGCCTTTCGTTAAAGAAGTACCCTACTAGAGTGGTACTCCATTTAGCTACTCCTACTTGTAGACCTTAGATAGATGGGTAGGAGATTATGAAAGATGTTTTCACTTCTAAGATGGGTTTAAGTTTAACTGAAGGATCTCCATCACTAACCACAATGTTCCAAGTCTTAGGGGGCGAAGGTAATAAAATGAGGAGAGGAAGCTAGGGGAGTTAAAGTAGAAGTTAAAGAAGAAGGAGCTAGAGAGATTATTATGAGTTTAGGTAAGATAAGAGGGGACATGGAAGAAAAAAGGATGAATTAAAGTGGAAGCTGAAAGATGAAAGGTATGAGTAGAGCTGGAAGTTAGGTTTAGAGAGGGTAAGAGAGTAATCAAGCTAGAAGCAGGGGTTAAAAAGGAAAGAGGAGAAGTAATGGGAGTGAGTGTAGTAAGTGTAATGCCACTAGAAGTAAGTGGGGGGAAGTGAGAATGAGAGTTGAGTAAAGGTGGAGTTACACCAAGGGAAGAGATTGAAGGTAAAAGGAGTAGACCTAAAGCTTAAAGGGAGATGGAGGAAATGAAGAGGGTGGAGAAGAAGAGTTAACGATTATTAGATAATATATAAGCTCCATACCTTAAGTGGTAAGGAGTTGCCTCAACAGTTAGGGCAAGAAGGGAGGTGGGTAAACAAGGAAAGGAACCAACTATTAAAACAATTAAATGAAGGAGAGAAAAAAAAGACTAAGGATCAGGGGAAATTTAGAGTGAAGTCAAACTTTCTCTCATTAGTTGTTTGTTAATGCCAATGTAGTTACATTTTTATTATTAATAATAATTAGACTTCATAAAAAGATACATTAATTTTATGAACTTATCAAATTAGTTTTATTTTAGTCTCTTACATAATACTTATTAATAAATAATGAAAATAATTATAATTTATTAAATTAATTAATTAATTAAACAAAATCTATAAAATTTTATTTATAAATTAATATTAAATTATATATATTAATTATTAAAACCAATTTTATTTAAAATATAAATTTAAGATACTTTAAATTTGAAATAAATTTAATAAATCATTGAAAAATTTAAAAATTTTAATTTTAAATAA
Source organism: Erythroxylum longipes (assembly GCA_027563885.1). Classification (NCBI taxonomy): domain Eukaryota; kingdom Viridiplantae; phylum Streptophyta; class Magnoliopsida; order Malpighiales; family Erythroxylaceae; genus Erythroxylum; species Erythroxylum longipes. The sequence goes on along the minus strand of JAOQMS010000008.1, from coordinate 31,803,834 downwards.
TTTGAGAAATTAACTTAAATTTCAAATTAATTTATATTATTCATAATTATTTTAGTGTTAATGATAAGTCAAATTATGACAAAATAAAAATAAAATTTTTATTGTTTTGATAAGTTACGAAATGAGGAAGAAGCCAAACCAAACAAAAATTAGAAATTCAAATAAACAAAATTTTTATTAAAATAGAATCAAAAACTGAAAACTAAAAGGCGATAGTGAAAATAAACTAACTCTTATTTCAAATGTGGAGGTTTAATAATATGGAAATATGTTATTTTTAAATATTTCATTATACAATCCTACAAAAATCTGAATTAAATTACTTAGTCAACCTTTGAGCTTAAAGAAAAAGTTACTTGGGCAAGGAACTTTGTATCGACGTGGTATGACCTACGATTGAGCTGAAGTGTTTTTGGGTTTTCTTTCCTATGTATTCAAAAAAAAAAGAATTAGCTTTAATTAATTCTTGTTGTGTGAAATTACGAAGGCAAGTCCATTATCTTTTGTATTCGTTGTTTTAAGAGTTAGCATCCTTTCCCTAAGTGTAATTCAAGTGAAACATATTTAGAAGTAGATCTTATAGTACATCATATATGATAATCTATATTTCTTTTAGTATTATAATTTATTATTTATAATTTTCTATTTTGTAAATGTCCTGGATGATTGCTAATAAGTAGTTATAATGCCAATAAGAATTAAAGATACTTTTATAATGTATCTTCAAACACAATATGATTTTGACCTAATTGGTATTTACAACTTCATTCGAGTAGAAAACCATTTCTTAATGAGAATATTTCAGTTTGTACTTAAAAATAAACTTGTCATAGGTCTTAATTTTATTTAGGGTTAAGTGTTTCCACTTATTTTGTAAGAATATGGTAAGAATATAAATTTTAGCTAAAACTAATTAGATTTGGTTAAAGTCTAATACTATGGATAAAGAGAAGTTCAAATTTAATAGGAAATGAAATGTTAAAGATCTCTCAACCCTTAACTTTCGGTTTCTTAATTCAATTTTAGTTATCTCTCACTCGGTTATTACTTCTTAGTTAAGTAACATTATCATATAAGATATGTGCAAATACATATAGGTAATTTACTGTTCTTCGTTGCGTAAGCTGTACTTGATATATATCAAGTTAATGAAAAGGTGTTGTATGCTTTCCATCAAAACCTATTCTCTACATGTTATCGCAACCATACCATCTCAAACCCTAAAACAAACCTTAGCCTACCAAACATGAAAAACAAAGACAAGGTGGATGGGTACTCTGGTGGAACACCATTGAAGCCACCTAGTCAGGATCTCCACTTTACCTTAACACATTTGATAACGTATAAGTAGTACCAGTAAATTTCTTACTTAAGGGGAGAGCTACCTAATATGGTGCAAGGCAATTGTCAATGGCTAAAGGTAAAGAACAAGCAAGGTTTTTTGATGGATTTTTGTCAAAACTTACTGAAACTGATGAAACCTTCCAATCATGGTAGAAGTGCAATTCTATGATCATCTTGTGGGTCTTTAATACACCATTTTTAGAACTCTATGATAGTTTTAATTATATAGAATGTGCATGTGAGATGTGGGTGGATCTGCAAAAGCCATCACCTAGGTTTTTAATACACTATCGCTATGATTCCATGGTAAAGTTGCTTATGTAGACTCTACCTGTGAGATATGGGTGGATCTATATGAGCAGTTTTATCAAGAGAATGCCCTAAGAGAATGTTGGAAACTAATGCAGAAACGTGTTTTACTAGTCTTTCAATTAAGTTAATAAGCTATTAGTTTGTTCCTATTCTTTAGGCTCAAGTTGCTATTTTTTAGAGATATGTTTCTACTCATTAGTAGTATGGTAGTAAAGTAGTGAATCCTTGTTTTTAGTTAAGTTTTTATTTCTTTTGTGTATAAATTGATTTGGTTGGTCAAATGATTGAAACAACATCAGTTCAACTCATTTTTTCTTGCCTACCGCTTGTTTGTTAGAAGTTCTTTTTTATAGCTTTTATATTTTTCAACAACTTATTCTCTTACATCTAGTATTAAAGCAGTTTAAATAAGCATGGTCGAAAACACCAGCGTGAATCTATAACTTCCTACAATTCCAATCTTCTAAGGCACTAGTTATGATATTTAGAGCAAAAAAATGAAGACATTATTCATGTCGCAAGATGTATGGGACTTAGTGGAGAATGGTTACACAGAAGCTGGACCTACCACATAAGTTTTACGAGAAGTGCAAAAGAAAGAGGTAAAAGCCTTATTTTTATCCAATAAGTAGTGGACGAGGCAATCTTCCTACTTATTTCAGCATCCACAAATTCAAAGGAAGATTAGGCTTTTATTGGAAGATGTAACATGTTTTGTCTACAAAGATAAGTTAAAGAAACACCTAGTTAAGGTGCCTATGGCTAAAAATAAATGTTTTCTTTTGAGTCTTGATGAAAATCCTACATTGAAAGCTACTTTACTTGATGAAAATTGGTTATGGCATCATATATATGGGCATTTAAGCTTTAAAAGGCTAAGTTTTTTTTAAGGAACTGAATTCGGTGCATGGTTGTGCAGCTGGTAAACAATATATAGGATGCTTTTCCTGAAGACAAGGCAAAGAGAGCTGAAAATCCTGCTACATTGATACATACTAATATTTGTGGACCAACGCGAACAACTTCACTCCATAATAGCTGATACTTTATTGAATTTATTGATGAATTTAGCAGCATGACTTGGGTGTATTTTGTTAAAGAGACATTAGATATGCTGCCAATTTTTAAGAAGTTCAAAGCATTTGTGGAAAAACAAAGTGGAAAGCCTATAAAGATCTTAAGGGCAAATAGCTATGGAGAATTTATTTCAAATGAATTTGACAGTTTTTGTGAAGAGTATGACATTAAAAAACAACCTCCAACTAGTTTCACACCCCAACAAAATGGTGTGGCTAAACAAAAGAATACAAGTCTTATGGAGATGGATAAAATGTGATAAAGGCTAAAGCTCTTCTAAAAAGCTTCTGGGCAGCAGTAGTGTATACAACAGCTTATATTCTTAACTGAAGTCCCACAACAACTTTACAACACGAAATCCCTTTTAAATCTTGACATAGGTGGAAGCCTAAGGTAACTCACTTTAAGGTTTTTGGGAGTCTTGTTTTTGTCCATATTCCTACCCAAAAGAGAACAAAGCTTGATGTAAATAGTGTAAAATGTACTTTTGTAGGGTATAGTATGGAAACTAACGACCATTTATTTTACATTCCTTACACCAAAAAGTCACTAATTAGTCGTGATGTAGTTTTTGATGAAAAGACATCTTGGATTTGGGATGATGCACAACCCCATCTGAGGTTCATGGAAAGTGATGATGAAACTCCATCTGTTTTTAGTGAAGAAAGCAATGGTAGCTTCAGTCCGTCAACACCAGCACTAGTTCATCTACATCTTCAAGATCATCTATACCCAGTTCATTTTCCTCAGAGGCACCACTAAGCAAATGGAGATGTTTAAAGGAAATTTATACAATAACAAAGAGATGTTAGATGGCAAAAATTGAAGAACCAAGTTCATTTGAAGAAGAAGTGCAAGTGACATAATGGTGTGATGCTATAGATGAAGAAATGAAGGCTTTGAAGAGAAACAAGCCATGGGAACAAGTTGAACTACCTTACAACAAAGAGTTAGTGGCTTTAAAATCGATCTACAAAGTTAAGTGTAAACTGGATGGTTTGATGTAGAACTACAAGGCAAGGCTACTCGCTCGGGCTATACGCAACGTGAGATAGTAGACTTTGATGAGACTTTCACTCCTATTTTCAGGTTTGATACTATCCAAACTATTTTAGCTATAACTACTTAACATAAATGGAAAGTTTATCAATTTGATGTAAATTTAGTATTTTTAAACGGTATTTTGGATGAGGAAGTTTATGTCCAACAACTAAAAGGTGAATTGGTTGGTCAAGAAAGTAAAGTGTACAAGTTGAAAAAAGCTCTTTACGGCTTAATGTAAGCTCCATGGGCCTAGTATATAAGGATTAATGGCTTCTTAAAAACTTGTGGATTTCTCAGAAGTTCTAGTGAGTCTACTCTTTATGTTAAGACTAAAGCTAATGAGTTTTTGATGGTATGTCTTTATATAGATCTCATTTACACTAGTGACAGTGCTGCCATGATGAATGAGTTTAAAAATTTTATGTTGCATGAATTTGAGATGACATATTTGGGGAGTGAGTTATTTAAAGTGAAGCAAAGTGATAAGGGAATTTTCATTTCACAAGAAAAATATACTAAAAATATTTTTAAGAAGCACAAGCTGCAAGAATGCAATCCAGTGAAGACCTTAATGATTACAAACCATAAGCTTAGTTTGAATGCTGGTGAGGAAAAGGTTGATGCTTAAAATTATAGAAGCTTAGTCAGGACTCTGTTGTATCTTACTAACAGTAAACATAATATCTCATTTACTACTAGTGTTCTGTTAAGGTTTGTGCAAAGTCCAACTATTCAACACTTTGGAGCTATTAAGAGCATGTTAAAGGGGACAAGATCATTTCGTATTCTTTATGCAAAAAAGACGACTTTGGATTGTTTGGTTTTTCTAATAGTGATTAGTTAGGTTCAATTGATGATCGAAGGAACACTATAGGCTATGTTTTTATCATGGGTTCCAATGTCATTTCATAGAGTTAAAGGAAGCAACTATCTACTGCATTACCATCTTCTAAGGCTGAGTATATGGCTACCACTTCAGTTACATGTCATGCTATATGACTAAGAAGAATTTTGGATGACATGAAACAACCACAAGTGGAGGCCACAACCATTTTCGGTGATAATCAATCAACAATTGCAATGACCAAAAATCCATTATTTCATAAACAAACAAGATCTATTGAAATTATGCATCACTTTATTAGGGAGCTTGCGGAAAAAGGGAGCATTAAAGTTGTTCATTGCATTACAAGTATTCAAGTGGCTGATATCTTCATTAAATCACTTCCATTAGAAAAGTTCAAGAGTTTGAGGGAGTTGTTGGGTGCTACTGATTTCTTCACTAAGGGGGAGTATGTTGGAAACTAGTGCAGATATGTGTTTTACTAGTCTTTGAATTAAGTCAATAAGTTGTTAGTCTATTCCTATTCTTTATGATTAAATTGCTATTTTTTAGAGATATGTTTCTAGTCATTGATAGTATAGTATTGGAGTAGTGAATCCTTGTTTTTAGTTAAGTTTTTATTTCTTTTGTGTATAAATTGCTTTGATCAGATGAATGAAACAGGATAAGTTCAGCTTATTTTTTCTTGCCTACCACTTGTTTGTTAAAAGTTCTCTTATAAATTTTATATTTTTCAGCAGCTTATTCTCTTACATAGTACATTAACTGAAGAGAGAAGTGGCATTAATGCAATAAAAAGGAATGCCAGTTGCTGCCTAATTCATATAGATGAAAGGTCTTTAGGATGAAATTGCCCCATATTCCAATGTGTCAAAATGCATTTATGGAGTGGCTAAGCAATTAACTGTTGAATTCTTAAAGGGCTAGTGTCAAAACTTAATGTCATTGCTATCAGTGCAAGTAAAAATTGCACACTTAATTGGTAAGACCTATTTTTTGGGAAAAAACTTCGCTGGTTAGCCTTTTCTTTTTAGAATTACTGGTTAGACTTCTATTGACTCTTTTGTTTGGATTATAGATAGTGGTGTGTTAGAACATATGACGTTGCACCAAAATTTGCTCTTTAGCATTCGATCAGCTTTATATGTTCCCCTTATTTAGTTACCTATTGGTAAAACTGCGAATGTGCATTCACAGGGTCATGTTAATTTGTCACCGAACATAACATTGAAAAATATTTAATTTATACCGTCTTTTATAGAAGTGTTGATAGGCTAAAAAGAAATTCAGTCCACAAGAGAAAGGAGTCCAAAACATGAAAGCCTAATAAATGTTTTACCACTGAATTTGTGGACGATAGAATTAAACCAAGAAGGATGAATATGGATGGCAAAATCAGCTCGGCCTGCTTTTGGCCTGGGTTGACTGGGCCACAGGTAACGGGTGGGCAACAGGTAGCGTTCAAAATGACGTCTTTTTATCTAAAACGATGTCATTTTGGAAGGTTTTAGCTTAAAAAAATAAATGACAGGCCGGCCTGGCTCGGCCAGCCCATGGCCCATTAGGCCATAGCCTAGGCTACAGGCCGAGTCATAGGCCGACCCATCTCAGCCTGTCGAGCAATGGGCGGGGCCACAAGCCACCATGGCTAAGAATCGGGTGGGGCTGGGCTATTGACATTCCAAAGGATGAACGTAAGAAGTGGGCTGGAAGTTAAAGAATTTTAGAAAAACTATTTTAGATAGAAGTCTATAACATATAAAGAGTAGTTAATAAGAACTCAATTAAATGGGCTAGAAGTTTGAAAGTTATAAGAGAGATTCTGAGGATGAATTTTTTTTGGAGAAATAAGTAATGTATTCATTTAAAAATGTGGAAATCACAATAAGAAATGAAATTCATTCAAACAGTTGGAGTTTAACATAACAACAAAATACATATTTAGATAATTTCAGTACTTCACTGTTTATATTCTAATTGATATAATGAATCAACTAAAGATGAGTTATAAATGGGTAGTCATCTCAATTATCGTTCTTAACTTGTGGTAAAATTCTAAGTAGAGATGAGTTGTAGATGGGTAGTTGTCTCAATCTTCATTCTTAAGTTGAAGAAAAATGTTTCAATCTTCATTCTTAACTTGAAGAAAAACTACATCTAGGTGAATTTGTTTTAATGTTTAGATTTCCCAAATAACTTGGTGTTCCTCATCATCCATATGAAATGAAACCAGCCTTAAACAACTTGCTATCTTCCTTACTTTTCCATTTCAAACTCATTATCTAAGATAGACATTCCAACCAATTCAGGTTCCTGTCCTGCAAATAAAACAAGTTGAGAAATTTTCTCCATAATTGACTTCTATGGTAACACTTAAAAACAATGTGATCTAGTGATTCAACTTCATTTGTACATAAAAGACAGGCCTTATTAGGGACCTACACTTTTTTTGCTATCTTTAGTTCCTAGCTTTTGAAAAGTTGCTAACTAGAGAATGAATGAATGAGTCTTAGCTATTCTTGAATCCCATATTAGTTTATAAAATGGAAACCTAATGAGTGGACCAAGAAGCAGCTTTTTGTATGATAGAGTAATAAATTTATGTGAGCTATGTAACTCCCATCTGACTTCATCATCTTGCCTCTGATCTGGTAAATAATCTGGCATATAGTTGTAATTGGACTGATTACCTTACTTGTGTGATATGGCTAATATCAGTTGTCGGCCCCCTGAAAATTTTTCCATTAACTTAAGTATGATAGCTTATGGAAATAATGCATGAGAAGAAAATGCATGAGAAGAAATTGAGGGCATTTTCGAAATATAGCTTAAGAACCAAGGGTGAAGTGGACTTTTGAGAGAG
>JAOQMS010000008.1:31784888-31796250 GCA_027563885.1 Erythroxylum longipes | reverse complement strand
AAATAATTTTATTAATATTTTATTAATAAATATTATATAAAAGATTAAAATAAATTTAATTAAAAATATTTTATTTTAAAGTTTTATTTAATGTATAATTATTATGAGTAATAAAAATATGTATTTTATTTTAAAAATAAAAATTAAAAAATCAAAATAAAAATTGAAATAACTAGCTAATTAAAAAAGTGTTTGAAAAAGGAAGAAGGGGAGGGAGGGGTCGTGGGAGGGTTAATTTTTTTTTAAAATTTTACAAAAAGTCTTTCTATTTTTTAAAATTTACGGTATTGACCAGTATTCAATTGATAGTTTAAATATTTTTTGGTACCGACCGGTATTTATAACTAGTATTTTTAAATATAATTTTGTACCGTTTTCTGACCTGTGCAATACGAAATTTAAACCAATGCCTTGAATTGAAGGTGGCTAGGATGGCAACGAGGCTCAGGCTGAGCTAATGGGAGTCTGGTTGATTAGCCAAAAATAATTCAACTTAAGTTTGACTTAATCTGGTTCAGATTTTTTAAAATTTAAAATTATCAAAATAATATTTTTTAAATAAAATCATGTAGTTTTATATATAATAGTCGGGAATTAAGATTTAAAACCAAAAAATCAAGCCGGGCGACAACTCCTGAACCAAGGGTAGACGCTATTTGCCAACGTAGATAATCCTATTTTAAGGATAGAATACGAGATATTTTACAAGAAGATAAGAATATCTCCTTAGGACACAAGAACGTGGGGTTAGAGTTTCTAAACCAGAAATATTATCATAATAAGACTTGTCTGTGATTGGTAATAAAAATTAGAGTATCCTAAAGATAGAATAAGAAGTGTTTGAGTATGAGTTTAAATATGACGTAAACTACAAAAGAGATAATTTATTTAACTTTTGGATTAAAGTAATTCTAAGACTAAATTAAGTTATTTTAAATATGAAACAATATATTCTTAAATTAATCAAGTTTCAAACATAAATTTAAAGAATTTTAAAAATCAAAATTTAATTCTTAAATTAAATTAATGTTTTAATTAGATTAAAATTAATTAATTAGACTCCTTAAAATTAAGAAAAATGTTTCTTAAGTGATTAAGAAATGTATTTCTTAATTAAATTGTTTATTTCAATTTGATTGAAATAAATTAAATTTATTATTTTTAGAATTATTATTTTATTTCTTTAGAAATTGTTTTTATTTATGAATAATAAGTTTCTTGATTTATTAGAAAAGATAATTTTTATTAAAGTTGAAAATGTGTTTTCCTTTATAAATTAAGAAAAAAATAGCTTTCTTTAATAATTTTGAAAATTAGTTTTATAATTTACTGAGGAAAGATTTCCTAATTTATTAAGAAATTTATCTCTAAATAAATAATATAAAGGAAGTTCTTAACCAAATTTAAAATCTTTTATTTAATTTTGAAAGTAGTTTTCTTTTAATATTATAAAATACTTTTCTAATTAAGGAAAAGTAATTCCTAATTAGATTACAAATAGTTTTCCAATTGTATTAGAATACCTTACTTATGCAATTTTTGAATTTTTTTAAAATTATAATAAATAAGAAGTGTAATTTAGTTGAATTTTTTATTAATTTTTTTAAATGAGTCAAGATAAATGGAAATATTTTCCAATTGAATTTTAAAATTATTTTCAAATAAAATTAAATTTCTATTTAGAGTAAGAGTTTAATTTATTTAATATTTAATTAGTTTAATCTAATTTAACTAGTTAAGGAGTTGAAAATATTATGTATATTGTGAAGATTAATAACTAGAATCAAATAAAGCTTGATAATAGTAATAATGTTATCTCATAGTCAAGAACCCAATAACATAGTTTGGATACTTTACAACAAACAAAATATATGCACTGTCTATAGTATATTCAGCATCTCGTGCCTGAATCTCATACTTATCCGAATAATCATTTGTTCCTAGAAATAAAACATTTGATTTACGTGGCACAATTCAGTGAAAATTCTTATACAAGAGATTTCTTTCCTCAATAATATGTACTGTTCAATCAACTATGTTTGTCATTGCTTTTCATTCATAATATCTCAATAAGATTAATCACTATCATATGTCACATAATTGGAATGTTCTATATATTAAAGCTCAGTGAAATGATAGGCATACACTTTTCTGCCTTGGTATATACCATCAAGATCATTGCATCTTGTCTAGAGATTTATTTTCATAAGGTCACAATTAATATCTTACACGAATGATACCTTGACCTCAATTACTTTCACATCCAAGCATATGATACATATGTACCCTGTAATATCATTCACGAAAGCAATCGCATTATCATATGTACTCTCACAATAACTGATTAACGTAATCTTGAGGACTTATATATATATATATCATTGTCATTTACTTCATCATTTTCAACCTTTTGCATACTAATTCAATTTAATAGTCAATAATAATCTAAAGTATTTTGGACATATTTTAACTAATTCGAGATATCAGTTAATAAGCTATAATAAAAAAGATTATAATAAACTTAAAAGATCCTTTCCCTACACTTGAAATTATGCATTGTCCTCAATGTACACAATGTAAGCACATATAAATAAAATGTCAGTTAAAACATAAAAAGTAAGAAAGGGTGAATTGATACTGCCCTGAATAATAAGAGTTACAAATTTCTAATTTTGATGAAGGGTCCATTTGATATTAGATTCAATTATCCTTGCAAAGTATAAATAAAAAGGTATAAAAAGATACAAGAAAATAAAAATAAAAAAATAACTAAGAAAAATGGAGGACCATCTATTATGAGCTTTGAGTTGCCCTATCTGCTCCACAATCTCGGCCTGCTGTACTTGGATAATACGTTGAATTCATAGGATCTATGATAGGTGTGCATTAGTCTATGTTTTTGTATATAATTGGCATGTGTTTCGTACATAATTGTTGATTATTGTTGTAGTTTAGGATTCATTTTGTATGTTTTTCACTTAGTTTGATTTCCATCGTTGTTCTTTTATGTTTGATGTTAATTTAGGGTAAGAATTGACTATTTTTATGTAGGTAGGAAGATTAAGCAACTTGGAGATTGAACTAGAGATCAAAGAGGAAAAGAAAAGAGAAAGTTTTTTGTGGCCAATTCCCACGATTGTGGGAATTACAATACAAGACAATACGCGGGGCTTCATTAAACTTAGGGTTTTCGGACTATTAAAGCATAATTAAGCCTCCATCTTAAGGAGGGAGACAAAACCCTTTATAGAAACACCATTTTTGAGTGAAGAACACATGTTTTGGAGCCTTGAGGAAGGATTAAAGTCAAGGATCATCATCAAGATTGGAGAAAATAGCACATCAACACCAAGGTTTCCAAACTTTGGCAAAGAAGAGAAGGAGTTTCCTTATTCATTTTTCTGTCAATTTTACTGCTTTTATTCTTTGTAAAATGGTTTATTTGAATGTTAATGATGTTATGGAGACCATGAGTGGCTAATTTGGTTTTAAGGATTGCTTTTGAACTATTTTGTTAGAACTCCTATTTCATTAAATTGAATGAAGTTTTCTTTGATGATTGGTGATTTTATTTGTTATATTGCAATAAATCGAGAGAGTGAGTGAGATTAATTGTGTAGGATTGTACAACGAGAGTTCGTAGCCTATAGATATACAATCATCATGTTAGTTGATTAGTTAGAAGAGAGATCTCGACAAATTCAAATGATCACCCATAGGATAGTTTAATAACTAGTTGAATCGGTAGAGTCATTGGGTAGGTTGAGAGATCGTCCAATTGATTCCCTTTAATTTAATTAGGGGAAATTAGTTATACCTTGAGAGAGGGTAATTAATACATTAAAAAATCTAGGGTGAGACACAAGTCGATTAATAAAATAGGAGGGAGACAAAATAGAGAAAAAAGTAATCTCTACTTTTTAGATTCTTGAATTTCGATTGTCTATTACTTTGTGTTAGTCTTTTGATTTTAATTTAACTTTCCAGACTATTTGCATTAAACAATTTCGTTTCTTAAATAAAGTTTTGTCTAAATTTAGTGGTGTCTGGGCACCAATCCTTATGAGATCGATATCTACTATTTTTAACTACAAGTCACGACCTGTTCGCTTGCGATTTTTGAGTGTAAAATGCGTAGATAGGTTTTACCCTCAACAGTTGTGCATCAAGTTAATAGTAAGGCGAGATCAATTAACGGGGTGAAAGCAAGTCTCAGGATGAGGGAAAAGAAACAGGATGGTCGATTACAGGGCACCTTTCTTGATCTTCTCAAATGAGGAAGGTACTCATTTTCATTTGCTTCACAATAAACAAATTATGGTTCCAAAGTATTTCCATTTTTAAACTTTAGATAGATTAGAATTACGAGACAAGGTTGAAATTTTAACAGAGAAAATTCATTGGGGTCAGTTTATTCAATTTCAATTCCTAGTTTATGAAGAACTTACCTTAGAATTTTTTACATCCCTTCAGTACAAATCCAGTAACCCAAGGGAATTGTGGTTTAGGTTGTGAGGATAACCTTATAGGCTTGATTATGAAACTTTGTATGAAATTTGTAGTTTCCTCAAGTTGTCTATAGTGGATCAGCACGATGATTTCCGTATCAACCCTTAGTGGACTGAACTAACCATGTTAGAGCATTTTGACGCTAAGAACGCACACAACAATATCATTATGAGCCACGAACATTTGTTGATACAAAGTTCATGTGTCAAACTGTATTTGACAAAACGAAAACCAATAAGTGTTTGACGAAAGAAGTTTTCTGTTGTGGTGCATGGATCATAGCATCGTAATTTGTATAAATACCCACATCTTTAACACCATTATTGATACTCAAAAGAAGAGTGATAACTTAGGAATGGGCTACTTGGTTTCGACCATAGTTAATAACTATGGAGTTGAGTGCAACAGACTCACAATCTACCATACTGAATTCATGAACCATCATCATCTATGGCAAGCTGAAATCCTAAAATCCCATAATATGGAACTTCAGGATATTAGTGCCAAGACACACGTTAAGGACAGGATTGGTCAAGTGAGTTAGACATACGTCAAGGGTAGGACTCGTCAAATAAGTTCAAGTGCTCAATAATAACAAGAAGAGGATTCGACCAGCAATGAATCCTAGAAAGAAGAAGAGGTAGAAGAACCGGGTTGGAAGAAGGAACTAGATACAATCTCTGTAAATAACAAGGTAATTACATATACACTTGCGGAGAACTCAAGGAGGATGAAGGATATGGCTCAAACTTAATTATGTCAGAGCCAAGACATACATCATATCCATCGTTATTTTAAGACTCAGGGCATTATATTGCCACCTCCAATACCATCCCTACCTCCATCACCATGAGGCTTTGTTCTAACCCCTTTTCTTTTTAAATTTATTCTTCATTTTTATTTTTTGTTTTACTTTAATTTATGTTTCTTCTTTCCTTATGTGTTTGTTTATCCCCTTATTACATTGAAGACAATTTGTTGTTTAAGTGTGGGGAAGGTTATGTGTTTTCCTTTGAGTGTGATTATGCATATTGTCATGTTAGCATGTTTAGGTTGTATTTTTGCATCGTATGAATGTGTTAATGGCTTAGATGAATTGGAATTGATTTAATTTTGAACATAGTCTATTGAGTTGTGAAGAATCATTAGCTTGAAAAATTAGTGAATTAGGGTCTTTGTCTAAATATGCAGCTTAATTAGGATTTAGTTTGAGTTTGTCACCCTCTAAATTGTCACATTCATTAATAATTTGAGGCCTTTCAACTTAAGTAGCTTTACTAGTTTTTTTCATGGAAACGAGTAGCTAAAGCAACAAGGTAGGCAATTAAAAAAACCATGTTCGCTAAATAAATAACTATTCTGCTAGCTTTCGAGTTATGAATAGAGCTAGCAGATAATTAAGAACGTGTTATAGATGATTAATTGGATCAACACGCATCACAAATGTGTGCCTTCAAGTGAAAAGGCTATAATGATGTTCCAACAAAGCAACTTAATAAAAAAAACATGACTTAGTCGAGTACACGATCAAAATTCACTACCAATCTTTGCCTTCGCATAAAAAGCCTAAGTCCATGTTCATAAAAAGTTTAAAAAAAGTGTTTTTGAATTAAAAAACCTACCAAACTCTTAATAGTAGATTTTTCATGAAAACATACTTAGGAGTAGTTACAAAGTCTGAATGACAAAAGAATTATTATTCTATATGTGTAATTGAAAAGGGTAAACAATTTAACACTTGAGTCTGGATTAATATGTATATGTAGTTCAAAGGCCCAAGACGTAGATTTGGCATTTAATGATTGAAATGACTTGAATGATTGTGTTAAAAATTAAGTTGATTTCATAAAGTTGAAGCCATTGTCTCATTATTGCAATGTGTGCTGTGTGAATTTCTTTATGTTTGTTATTTTGTTTGCTTGAGGACAAGCAAATGTTTAAGTGTAAGGATGTTGATAAGTGTGAATTGCATCATGTTTTAGGGCTTAGTTTGATATGTATTTAAGTGTTAACTTAATAGTTTAGTATGTGTTTAGGTTAGAATATATGTTTAGGTTAGAATTATATTAGTTTGTTAATTACTTGTGATTAAGTGTTTTTATGGGTTAGTCAAGTATTTGAGCTTAATTATTATGTCTTTGAGGTACCTTGATGTGTTTTTTAGTGTTTCAAGGTCAACATTGAAGAAAGGAGAAGTTTCGGAGACACTTGGGCTAAAATAACAGCCCACGATTGTGGCACAACAGGCCACGATTGTGACAAAAGCATTAGAGTCAGCCCATGGACCACGATCATGACAGAACCCCAGGACATGACCTATTGCCACGATCGTGACAGAAGACTAAGATATGGTCCACGATCGTGGCCTGTAGGGCCACAGTTGTGAACTACATCATGCAGACGAACAGACACTAAAAAAAATCAAGTTTCGAAGTAGTTTTTGGATCTTTTGGACCTGGAAAGCCCTTAGGGATGCCCAAAACACAAAAGGTATATAAAGAATAAGACAAAGAAGATGGAGGAGCTTTTTCATCAGTCACCATTGAGAAACCTCAGAGAGAGTTCATTGAGAGATTGAGAAAGAGAACAAGGAAGAGAGAGAAGAAGCTCACGCAAAGTACTTCCCAAAATAGGAGGTTTCCTGCGATTGTTGCCTCCGTCATCCATTCAAATCTTATTGCTAGTGTATTTTAAATTTTATTAATGTATAGAATTAGAATAACAGTTGATCATAGGTTTTGCGAATGTTAAGGATGTCTAAACTCACCTTCGGGTTTTTTTTATCTTTGATCTAATAAAAATCTGATTGTTTTATGTTATTTGTTTCATTGTTATTGATTTCTGAGATTGCATCATTTGGTAATAGATTGAGAGGGTGAATCGAACGAAAAATAATTTAATTAGGCTAACAAGAGTTAGGTGATTTAATATGAATGAAAAATTAATCAAATCGGTAATTGTGTGAAGAGAGATCTCACATAGGTTCCTGGTAGTCTATTCGAAAACTGTAGATCTAGTTTTGGATAGATTGTTAATTGAGAGATTTCAATTTTCCAGAATCTAATTAGCATTTATAATTTAGGGTTAATGGTTATAACTTGAGAGAGAGTAATCAACCTTAGGATCATCTAGGACCAATGATCCAATAATTCATAATCGATTAGGTTAGTGTTAAAGATAGGTAAAAACTCCCCTTTCTCTCAATTGGTAGTTTTTTAGGCCGATTGTTGAATGTGTGCATTGCAATTGCTAAGTTTTTTTATATTTTATGATTGATTCTTCAATTGAATTATTTGATTGAATTACATTATTGTTTTAGCTTCGTTATAATTTGAATATTGCGCATTATTTTGGCCCTAGATTTTAGGATTAGATTAATCTTTCTCTTGGGATTGATACCTTAGGTACTATGCGAATGACCTATACCCTTAGGGATTATCAAGGTTAAATATTAAAACTTACATATATCGGAAAACCACAATCATAAGTCAAGTAAACCTAAAGAGAAAAGGAAGGAAAGACAATAGAAGACTAATTTTGTCAATTTTGCGTTTTGGGACTTCACTTAGTTAGTTTCTATATTTATGTATATTTGAATGGGTACAAAGATTCATTTTGATTTTGAATGGTTTCTAGGATGATGCTTTAGTGTTATTTTGGTGTTATCTTGCATAGAATTGGTTGAATATGACAACAGAGTATCGTGTAGCGGAATTCAATTTAGGGTTTGTTGAACTAGTAACATTTTTTGGATCATAACTTAACCTAACAACCTACAAATTAAGTGATTTTAGTTTCATATGAAACCTAATCCATAGATCTAAAAACCTCTAGAAGAGACTCTGACTTAATTCTAGCTTTATGACATTGGAAATTGGGATTGAAAATTGTAACTTGATGCTTCTCCTATTTTGGAGTAGTTTGTGATATTTGTTATACATCTCATGATTTAAAACTTCAAATGGTCTGATTGTTAGTGCTATAGAAACTAGAGACATAGGGTAACAAATTTATAGAAGACCTTAAATGATAATTCAAACGTTATCTATATGCATATTAAGGAACAACTGAAGTTTGTCATGTGAATTGCTTCTAGACTGATTAGTTGCTTATTTTTAGGCCACCATTGGCTTAGCTCAAATTGCACTATTATAAGTTTGTTTGTTTTAATGGAATCTTATTCTAACCTTTTTGAATGTGTATTAAAATTTTCAAAAACCTAGAGATAAATGAAATAGGACTTACCATATATGAATTGGGTTATTGAACATTGGAATTTAAGATTGGCATAATGCATTCCAAAGAAAACTTACATGTACATAAATGATTTTTTTACGTATTTATTACTCATATATGTATAGCATGATTATAAAAGTGTGACTTTGACACCCTTCTAGTAGTGGTAAGTTATGACTTACATGTATGAACACTGATACAGACTTTATGACTTCAAGTGAATATCATATGATGAATTGTGAAATTGACAAATAGTTAAAGTAACGTTTACATTGCCTACTCTATTGTCTTGGTGGTGGATGGATAGGCATGCCTATAGGGATGTAGTGGCAGTTGCTACAGTTTGACACCAATGGTGTCTTCATTTCAAGACTATAATGTCTCCACAGTTTAATGCCTTCGGGTATCCATAGTTTGTTGCCTTCGGGTATCCACAGTTTGATGCTTTCAGGTATCCACAATTTGATATCTTCAGAAATCTATATCTCCCGTTATCTCCACCATGAGAATGTGTAGGCCTATCAAAAAATTCAAGTAAATAGATATAAATAAGAAGTACAATATGAAAACATAAATAATCAGTATTGATGAGCATTTGCATTTATATTGATAATTTGTATCATTGAGTGTTGAATATCAATGTTTGACTTTTGAAGTTGAATTTATGGTTTACGAACAACATATTGAAGCATGTTTGCATTATATATTTGATTAAGTTTTCCATCACTATTTATATTTATTATGATGTTTATTAATGTATGTGATTGGAGGATGACTGCTATAAATGGTCATCCAAACTATCTATTTCCCAACTAAGCTTTCAAGTTTAGCACTAGTGTTAATTTATGTAGGTCCAAGTCATAGGAGTGAGGTACAGGGAACATCTACAGGGACCAAGGCCAACAGATAGGAGAAAAAGTACTTTTCGATTATGCTTTTAGTTAAAGATGATTGTACATGTAATGAAGAAAGATATTTGTATGTTTTCTTTTGGATTACCATGTAAATGTAAAGATGTATTGCTACTATTAAATGATAATGTTAGGCATTGGGAAGTTTTATAATATGTATATGTATAACATTGAATAGAATTGTATACCTTGAATATATGTATATGAATTTGGTTGCTATGTGTATGGATGGTTGTTGGTTCCGTATAGGGGGTGTTACAATTCTAAATGTGTGTGAGGAAGCATATGATGATCTTGACACTCAAATCCCAAAGGTTAAGGCTAATTCAATCTGAACCAGGCCAAAACTTGCACTCTCAAAACTTGGTTATAATCCCTTACTCTGACCTACTACATAGTCTTCTTACTTTACACCCAACTCTTGAAGGAATCTTTTCAGCCAAAGCATCTCCTTACATGCTTGCACTATAGCTACATACTCTACTTCAGTTGTATAGTATGTAGCTACACACTTTTGTAGCTTAGATTGCTATAAGATGGCTGCCCCTGCAAACTTGAATAAAAATGTCATTGAATTGAGCAAAAATACTATGTCTAATACTATGTCTCATTCCTAAACAAAGAATATAAATGGCAGATATCATTGGTTGAGGTCTGTGATTAAGGAGCAATAATTGTTGTTGAAAATATTTATTCAAACATGGATAATGTTGATTAAAGCTATTCTCGGAAGCAAATATAAGCTATCTATTAAGTTTGCCAAATGTCTCTCAACTAAAAGTTAAAGAATAACGTGTATTCCCCATAATTGGGGTGAAAAGGGAGATTATTGAGTGTCCAACCCTATTTTGAGACTTTAGGTGATCTTAGACGCCTTCATAGTTTATGGGGATGATAAACAAGTGAAGACAAAATGGATGAAGCTCTTCTAGGGAGAGACATTGTGACGCTTCCAAAAATTTTTAAACCACAATTAACATAATAGTTTATAAAGCATATTAAATACCTCATTAATTCCAAAAGAGAGGATTGTTTGTCAAATACAAAAATATTGTATACAATATAACTACCCAAACTGTAACATTAAAAAATATATACATTCTAACAACTTTACACAATTAATCTGCTGGATTTACCTATTCTTCACTCTGTCTATCATGTGTATTGAAGTTATCGGTAATCACTCGATCTCATAAAAACAAAGGTGGCAAGGAGTGAGTTGCCTACTCAATAAAGGTAACCAACCATACCCTTAAAATCAAGTAACTAAAAAAATATTTATAAGACTTGATCAATCGATTAAATCATACGTATAATACGTATACACATAACAACACTTAGTCTAATCCAAATAGTTAACAAACATCTCAAAAATTTTGCCAAATTATGATTTACACAAAAATTAATTATAACTATCATTTATGCTTTATTCCAATATTTAATTGAATTGCTTAGGCCCAGCTTAACCTAGTAGGCTTGTATCCAATGGTCTGTCATCTCATCTCTACTCATCAATAATCTCTCACAAGTGGAATCATAATTAAATGTATAAATATCATCACAAAGTACCTCAATTTCTCAATCTCCCTTTATACCCCGGTACTACTCCAGTACCTAGCCATCAGTGTTACACCCACATACCCCCTGGAAGGATATATGAATGCCACACAAAACAGCACAAACAAATCAAAGCATACAAAAACTTC
>JAOQMS010000008.1:31698053-31768285 GCA_027563885.1 Erythroxylum longipes | reverse complement strand
AAATCTTACTACCTTAACACTTTAATTCAATTAACATATGTCATATAATCTTACTAACATTAACATAAAAATAACTCGAAAAATTAAATTTATCAAAACCTCATAATTCATTTAAATCATACTTAACTAGAGAGAAAAAAAGAAAAAAATATGGGGGCCAACACACATAGTCAGGGAATGTCCCCAAGCACCAAGGTAAGATGGATCGTAGATGCAAATCCCAAAGAGAGCTGAAACAGTAGGAACTAGGCCAACTACTGAGGTGGGAAGTTCTGGAGCGACAAAGGAGGTTATTCCTCCAGGAAGGCCAAGGGGTCAAGCACAGGTAAGGGTGTTTGCCATTACCAGAGACGAAGCTACAGCCACACCTGAAGTTATTACAGGTATGGCTCGGTTATTTGATTCAAAAGTATATTTATTGATTGATTCTGGCTCCACACATTCTTTTGTTTCTGCAAGCATGATATTACACGGTGTTAAATTGGTGCCATTGGATAGTCCATTGATTGTTAGTACTCCTATAAGGAGGAATGTGAAAATAAGTCGAGCATATAGAGATTGTGAACTCTTTATTGATGGTGCTAGATTGGTAGTGGACTTAATGCCTTTAGATTTAAAGGGCCTAGATGCTATACTTGGAATGAATGCCTTAGTGAAATGTCATGCAAAGTTAGACTGTAGCCTCAAAGAGGTAGAATTTGATCTTGGCAAGGGTGAGAAGGTGACTTTTAAGGGAGACAGAAAAACACCATCACCAAGAGTTATTTCAGCTTTGCCAGCTGACAAGATGATGAGAAATGGGTGTGAAGCCTTGTTGACACACGTTGTGGACATCGAGGTGAATAAAGGAAAGTTAGAACATTTTTCCATTGTGAGGGAATTTCTAGATGTGTTTCCAGAAAACTTACCTAGTTTATCACTAGTAAGGGAAATCAAATTCGCCATCGATCTGATTCCAGGTACCGCACCCATTTCCATAACACCGTATAAAATGGCTCCTACTGAGCTGAAGGAGCTTAAGGAACAGTTAGGAGAACTGTTAGAGAAGGGGTATATCAAGCCAAGTTCATCACCATGGGGAGCGCCGATTTTGTTTGTTAAATAGAAGGATGGAACATGACACATGTGCATTGACTACCAGAGGCTTAACAACGTGAACATTAGGAACAAGTATCCTCTACCACGAATCAATGATCTGCTCGACCAGCTGCAAGGAACAAAGGTCTTCTCTAAGATTGATCTCAGGTTAGGCTATCATCAGCTCAGAATCAGGGAATTTAATGTACATAAGACAACCTTTAGGACATATTATGGGCATTATGAGTTCCTAATCATGTTGTTTGAATAGACCAATGCTCTAGTTGTGTTCATGGATCTCATAAATAGGGTCTTCAAGGAAAATTTGGACCAATTTTTCATAGTATTTATAGATGGCATTCTGATTTATTCCAAGAGCGAAGAGGAACATAAGGAACATCTAAGGATAGTGTTGCAAATACTAAGGGAGAAGGAGCTTTATGCCAAATTTAGCAAGTGTGAATTTTGTCTTCATAAGGTGGTATTCCTTGGACACATAATTTCAGAGGATGGGATACATGTCGATCTAAGGAAAATTGAAGGAGTAGTGAAATGGCATGCACCAAAGACAGTGGCAGAAGTGGGAAGCTTTCTGGGTATGGCTGAATATTATAGGAGGTTTATTGAAGGATCCTCCATGATAGCTGCTCCAATGACCAAGTTATTAAGGAAAAATTAAAAGTTTATATGGAGTGATGAATGTCAGAAGAGTTTTGAGAAACTTAGGCACAGATTGATAAGTGCTCCAATTCTGACCTTGCCTATAGGAGATGAGGGCTATACAATTTATAGTGATGCATCAAGAAAGGGTTTGGGTTGTGTGTTGATGCAAGGAGACAAGGTAATAGCTTATGCCTTATGGTAGCTAAAGCCTTATGAATTGAATTACCCGACCCATGATTTAAAATTAGCAGCAATAATTTTTGCCTTGAAAATTTAGAGACATTATCTATATGGAGTTCAAACGAGGATTTTTACAAATCATAAAAGTCTCAAGTACTTATTGAGCCAAAAAGAGTTGAATTTGATACAGAGAAAATGGTTAGAGTTACTTAAGGATTATGACTTATTAATTGAATACCATCCAGGCAAGGCAAATTTAGTGGCTGATGCCTTGAGTAGGAAATCCTTTATAGCCCATGTTCAGACAATTTATCTACCATTGTTAGAAGAGATGGCTAAGCTTAGAATAAGCTTGAAATAGGAGGGACCTAATTACATTATTGCTAATTTTATAATGAGACCATACTCAGAGAGAAAGTTAAGGAGTTACAAGAACAAGATGTAGATTTGAACAAGCTCCGAGAAGAAATTAAGAGTGGCAAGCAATCTAAATTGGAATTGAGGGATGATGGACTTATGGTTATAGGCAATAGAATTTGTATTTCAAATGTCAAAGAGGTAAAGGATGAGATACTCGATAAGGCACACAATTCGCCTTATGCCATGCACCCAGGTAGCTCCAGGATCTATAGAGATGTGAAAGAGTGTTTCTGGTGGAAAGTCATGAAGAAGGATGTAGCAGAATATGCAAGTAAGTGTCTAGTGTGTTAGTAAGTCAAGGCTAAACACCAGGCACCTTCAGGCAAGTTAAGGCCATTGTCCATTCCTGAGTGGAAGTGGAAAAGGATAACCGTGGATTTTTCTGATGGGTTTGCCCAAGACCAGTAGGAAGCACGATTCCATATGGGTTATTATTGACCGTTTGACGAAGTCAGCCCATTTTTTAGCAATTAAACAAACTGATTCTCTGAATGTGCTAGCGAAGAGGTATATTGATGAGATAATGAGACTACACAGGATTCCAGACTCTATACTTTCTGACAGAGATCCTCGGTTTACTTCAAAATTTTAGGAAAGTATGCAAAAAACTCTAAGGACCAAGTTAAATTTTAGCACTGCTTTCCATCCCCAAAAATATGGTCGATATGAGAGGACCATTTGAAACCTTGAAGGAATGCTCAAGGCATGTGTGATGGATTTTAAAGGTGCTTGGGACGAGCACTTGCCATTGGTAGAATTCATTTACAATAATTCGCACCACTCAAGCATTCAGATAGCTCCTTATGAAGCACTGTATGGAAGAAGATGTAGAACTCCTATACACTAGGATGAAGAAGAAGAAAGGAAATTAATAGGACCAAAGTTACTCCAGATGACAGTTAACAAGATCAATCTAATTAAGCAAAGGCTCAAAGTAGCTCAAGATAGAATGAAGAGTTATACTGATGCACACCGAAAGGAAATGGAGTATGAAGTTGGTGAGAAAGTCTTTCTTCAGACATCTCCTTGGAAAGGAGTTATAAGATTTGGCAAAAAGGAAAAATTAAGCCCAAGATATGTTGGTCCCTACGAGATTGTTGAGAAGATTGGACCACTGGCATATAAATTGGTGCTACCACTAGAATTGTCACTGATACATGATGTCTTTCATGTTTCCATGTTAAGGAGCTATAGATCAGATTCCTCCCACATCATTCAAACCACTGAGGTTCAGTTGAGAGATGATTTAACTAATAAGTAGGCTCCAGTGGAGATTCTAGACATTAAGGAAAAGGTCCACAGGAACAAGACAGTTCGACTAGTTAAAGTCTTGGGGAAACATCATTTTAAGGAAGAGGCCACTTGGAAGCCCTTGGAGGCCATGACGGATAAGTATCCACACCACTTCAATGACTCAGGTAAGAATTTTGAGGACAAAATTTTTTTAAGATAGGGAGAAATGTTGGCCCCAGAATTTTTTTTGTTAAGTTAAACATGATCTAAATGAATTATGAGGTCATGATAGAATTATTATTGACGTTTAATTATTTTTTACAATATTAGTAGGATTTTATTACACTGGTTAGTTAAATTAAAGTAGTAGGAATGTATTGAGGGCAATTGTGGCATGTCACTTAAGTATAAAAACCATGAAGCATCAAAGGAAGGGTAAAGTGGACATTTAGCACTCATTAAGGGTATATTTAGAAGAGGAAAAATCTTGTCTTGGACATTAGAGGAAGAAAAACGAGAATGAAGGGAGAGAAGAAGAGAAAAACGTGAAAGAGAAAGAGAAATGAGAGAGAGTAGTCCACGAGAGAAAAAGAAAGAAGACAAGTTAGGATTTTATCTTTTCTTAGTTTTAAAGAGTGATTTTGAGGGTATTCAAAAAGAGAAAAAGAAAGAGGAAGAGAAGGGCTTCCATTTGAGCTAAACATCTCTTTGTTTGGTAAAGATTCAAGGTAAGCCCATTTTTAATCCTTTGGATTTTTGGAAGGGTTTTAGTTCGTGAAGCTTAGGAAATACATCAGTTTAATTATTCTATAATCATTTTTTAGTGAATATGCTTTTTAGGTTCTCAATTTGTATTCCTATTGAATTATATTTTTGTCAATGTTAAAGGGAATTAAGAGAGGCAAGAGGAGCAAAAGGAGGGCCATTTTTGAGCAAGGAATTCATATGGGTTACATGTTTATAGTTGAGTTAAAGAGCCATGAGTATTTTTCCAAATCAACAAAGTTAAATTATTTCAATTGCTTTATAAATGTTGCATTTATTACTTCTTAAATGATTTTAAGTAATTGATACATGTTTAATACATAAATCTTGATGATGATTTATGAACTGATGATGGAAATTTTATTTGAAAAATATCATGCTTATGGAAATCATGTTTCTGAAATGTGCCTTTTGTGCAATATGTTTACAAGTCACGAAATTCATGTTTGTATGGGTTTGTGGTGGTCCATTCTATTATGAAACATATACATTGTCTATGTTAAAAGCTTCTCTCACCTATCTGCTAGTCGCGCACGAAGTTCCATCACGGACTCCCTTATGTTTACTGAAGATTCGCAAGAACTCCCTCACGTTTATGGACTACCCAAACCATTATAAGTGCTTAAGTTGTTTATGATTTGTTGACAAGTTTGATGAATACATGACTTATGTTGTTTATAAATTGCTTAACAAGCTTGAGAATTTGAGAAATACGTGTTTTATGGATTCAATGCAATTTTACTATAGCAATGAATATTTTCAATGGTTTTGCTAGTTTCTCCATTATCAACTTGTTACCCACGAGCATTTAAGCTCACCCCCCATTCTTTCCCATCTCTAGGTAAAAAGTAAGAGATCGAGTGATGGAGAGTCAAGGAATCACTCCAAGTCTGCATATTTTTGTATTTAAATTAGTATAGGAAAACTCAAGGCTTTTGCCACATTTCAAGTAACACTCATTCATGTATATTTTGAATTTTTGGATTATGAGACCAATGATGTATTTAGGTCTTGAAATGCCCATTAAAGATTTGTAAAACTCTTTTCTTTTGATATTAATAAAATATATTTTTGTTTTGCTCATGACTTTTCAAGGTTTCGCATTTCATTTTCAAGCATTCATAGGGGTAAAATCTGTGTTCTGACTTCAGGGGAAAAACTATATTAATGTAGGCTATTTTGGACAATGTTGTCTTCTTGTAAGTTGTAGGTTATCCTCTTAGCTTTATAATGATATAATTTGTGTAATTTTTGGAAATCGTACTTGAAAGATAGGATTTTACAAGTTAGTGATACTGCACAGGGTGCATGCTAGACACTTTATAGCCTTTTCTTTGCTTGAGTTAACAGAAAATGAGTACTCTGGTGCCTTGAAATGGGAAGAAGTAGTGTGATAAGTTAGAGATGAAATGAAGGTGATAAAAGAAGTTGAATGTGTGCTGAATTATTCAAGAATGTATTACCATGGTTGATATTGTATTTATGTGATTATGATCAACAATTTATGATGAATGTGTATAAGTTTGAATGTTATTTTTTTGGGTTGATGACTAAACATAGATTATGATTTGGTTGTTAATGATGTTGAGCTAAAATGGAAGTGAGAATGAAGGGAAATAATGTGGAAAATAAGTTGGAAATGATAGATATTCATAAGAGGGGTCATAGGTAACTTGTAGGAGCTAGAAATATGGAAATTGACCCGTAAATGTACGTTGGGCAGACTTGACGTCCGTTGGGTAGACCTTCTCGGGAATTTTAGCGTTCCATCTCAGGTCATGTCTGTTTGGAGGGTCATATGTCCGCTAAGTGGACATTCTTGGGACAATTATATAATTGTGAAATTGTTGACCCTCTAGACGGCAAAATCTTTCTTCGTGGTCTTCACGAAAGATGTAGAACTCGAAGTCCTCTTCAAAACCGTACTTGAATTCCCTTGATCCAACATCCATAGTGAAATTTATGCTTTTTATCCCAAATCATGTACATTTATAAGCTGTGGGCTTATTAATGCTTTCCTATGATACATTTAGGCTTGAATAGAACTTGAAATGTACTTAGTTTGTTGACGAAATAAGAGATAAAAATGAGTGATATTTTTAGGGAGATAATTGAGGATACAAACATAAGAATGGATTGTCGTGTATCAAGTGTTTAAATATGGAATTTTGGGATGTTATGAGAATGAAGATGAACCTATGATGGCTAAAGAGATTCCATTACAAGAACCCTACAGAGGGATGTGCTCACGTATGACTCTCAAGTTAGACTCAAAAAACGGGGTCTAACGTGACTGACCTTTGATCTATTTCTTAATCCAAAACATTCTTCTAGAGTATCTTAGGAACTAGGTCTCCTATCTCATACCTGAAAAGTCACTTTGCAATTTTAATGAGTTTTGTGAATTGAATTAGTAAATCATCCTCGTTGTGCTCACTCACTCAGAACATCAAACATTTCAAATATAAATCAAACACACAATATTTATCATCTCAACAATTCATCATGGTTTACATTCATTTCATATAATCCTATCAGAAGAATTCAATCATATTATCAAACGTACACAAATATGGCATATCTCAATATCATCACAATTCAAAAATGATTTCACAATCATATATATAAAAATGATGCATATGTATATGAGACTCCACTTTTGTTGTTATTTGTTGCGACAGAGCGTCTTTCACTATCCTATATCCCTTGTGGATATCAGGCACTTTTCAGATACTGTCCATACCTATTGTAGATACCGAGCTCATCAATCACAGAGCTAATGGATTTATGTGTAGATATTTGAGCTTTACGCTCTTTCAAACTGGCTACTCCAGTCACAAAGCCTTTATCTGATCATGCATATTAATGTGATTCATCAAATCACAAAATATGCAATCAATAACATTTATTCATAATACACAATCAGAATCACATGTTCATCAGAGCACTTCCAATACATTCCCAGATATCAAACTCCTTGAACTTAATGTTTGGAATTGTTTCATACAGATCATTAACAGTTCAATAATTGAAGTTAACAAGAAATAAATCAATCCTAGTGAGAATGTCTAGGTTACTCACAGTACGCTCCAGATTATGTTATTTCCTTGATGGTCTGGCAATGTCTGGATTCAGTTGATCGACATGTACGCCTAAAATCATTCAACATACATAAATTTCACATTACAAAGTCGATAAATCAAATACATATTCGTTCATGCACATATATGTATATGTCATGTTTAATACATGCTCAATGACTTTCCCAGCCGAGTATGTTTCCTTAATTACAATTCATAATCATTCAAACATTGTCACTTGGATATATCTTGTTTACATTTAATTTTACCCCTTAATTAACTTATTTAGTCTGAATTCATCAATCAATCATCAAACTAGTTCATTTCAAGCCTAAATGCATCATAAGATAGTACCTAATCATTAGTTATTTCAAACATCACTTAAAAGACACATTTCATGTTCAAGCCTTGCCCATGATCGTGGTGGACCTTGCCACAATCGTGACCGAACCTTATACGTCAAGCCAAAATCATGGGGACTATGCCACGGTCATGATAGAACCTAAATAATTAGGCCATGATCGTGCATTGAAGGCCACAATTATACCCTACACGATTTCTTCCAATTCCGCACGAATGTTTCACACTTAGGCACATCATTCACAATTCCAATTTTCTAGATTCCTTCTCATTTAGGCCTAAATTATAGTCTAATTCTAGCTCACAATTTATTCATTTGATAGCTCATAAATCATGGTCTTTCATGCATCAAAAATCAAACTAGAACTATCACACACTATCAGGAATATAGTCTTAATTCTTTCTCAATTCAAGAACACTATATTAACATCTTCCTTTAGCATCATTCACCTTCATTACACTTCAAATCGAGACCTAATTCATCCATGAATCAACCTATATAATCCACGATTTTCACACACCAAGAACAAACATAAAACTTCTAAGTTTATCCAATAAATCTCCAACACATATCATTGCCAACATCACACGCATTTCATTCCAATTCAAGTACCATTCTTGTACTATTAAACATACCATAAAGATCATAATGCTACTTATTTTTTAGGATTTCAATTTCACCATAACACTTCAGATTCAACTAGCCCTCTAATTATGCAAGATCCATCACAACTTAAGGTGAAAACAGGTTGATTTTGGATAGCAATATGAAGATCACTTTGATCTGGTTTCTTGGATATTTTGTGAGGAATTAAAATATAGATTTTTTATAGTAATTTGAGCTAGGGTTCAAGCAAATTACAGAGAAAAGGTAGGAGAAATTTTCAGTGGTGAGAAGTGAGGAAGGCAGCGGAAACTTTGCTGACTTTGCTTAGCTAAATAAGGTGCAAGACGTCACTAATTTTTCAAAGCCATATGACTTAAGGCATTGAAGACATTTGCCTACTTCATAAGCTGCCACTAATCCATTCCCTAAGTTTCCATGTGTCACCAATTAATTAGATAACCCCAATTTTTCATGTATCAATTTATCCTAACACTTGACATTTTTCCTAATCCAAATGTACATATTAATTTATCAATCTCCCAATTAATCATTGTAAGGCCCCAAAATATACCCTAGATGAAATGTTACATATTTATAGCAACATACATATGATTGGCTTGTTCTTTGGAATTGAAGTTCGAAATTAAACATGTGAGGGAATTCTGAACTTGATAGTATGTATTAATACAAGTGTTATGAGATTTGAATTGGCATGAATATGTGTTAAGATGATGAGAATTGAATGATGGAAAATGATGGTTATATGTTAATTCTGGTTTAACTACTGACCAGACTTCGGTAGTTCAGCTACATATTGACATGTAGACATCAAAATGGGATGCTTATAAATTCAGATGAAACTAAATACATTTATCTACAACGTTCATGAAGGAACCCAAACCTGATTCTGCCTCTACGATTTTTTAATTCTTGTTTGAAGTTGAGTTCTTGCTACTGTCCTTGTTTTTAAATAGCTTGGGAAAAACAGGGTATAACTCCCGATATAATTAACCAAATTATATGAAATTTATGTCATCAGAAAATTAAGACATAGGAGAATGAAATTAATTGATAAGATCATAGGCAAATGTGGGAATCAAAGGAAGAAGAAGGACTACTATGCAATTTTCCTAAAGTTAACTCATGGACCAATAAGATTAAAACATGTGTGTCCAATAGAATCTTAACACATGGTCCATTAGAATTATAACAAATGGTCCAATATAATTTTAACACATGGTCCAATAGCATTGCAAAAAATGTTCCAATAGAATTGTAATATGTGGTCTAATGGGATTGTAACATTTGGTCCAATAGGATTGTGACATATGACCAACGAGATTAAAACATGTGTCCAAGACTAGAACATTCATGAAAAGGCATATAGAGAAGGGAGATGGACGAAATTTGATGGCTTAACTTCATGATTTTCTCCTCGCCATTCCACCTTCTTCATCCCATCATTTTTCACTTAGTGATTCAAGCAAAACCAAAGAGAAAGGGAAGGGAAAACATTAGAAGAACTACTTTGCCAATTTTAAGGTTTGGGATTTCACTTAGTTGATTTTTGTATTTGTATATGATTGAATGGGTATAAAGATTCATTTGGATGTGGAATTTTTTCTGGGACGTGGATGTGTTGTTATTTTGGTGTTATCTTGGATAGAATTGGTTGAATATGACAAGAGAGCATTGTGTAGAGGATTTCTGTCTAGGGTATTGTTTGAGTCATAACTCAGTGTAAAGACCCCCAAATTGTGTGATTTTAGTTTCATATGAAACCTAATACATAGAGATAAATATCTCTAGAAGAGAATCTGACTTAATTCTAGGTCGATGACCTTGGAAATGGAGATCGAAAAAGTTGACCTGATGCTGCCCCTGTTTTGGAGCAGCTTATGATATTTTACTTATATATCATGATTTAGAAGTCCAAATGGTCTAATTGTTGATTCTATAGAAACTTAAGACATATGGAAAAAAATTGTTTAGAAGAACTTATTACCCAGAAACCTCATTTTATATGTAAAAATGGCCATACAAAACTGACCCAAAACTTGTCCTATGAAAACAACTGTTTGGAGGTTTCAGGTCCCTTATCCCACAATTTTGGGAAATGGTTAGGAAGGTTAAAAAAGAGAGATTTGGTTCAATTTATGACTGTATATGGTTAATTGAGTAATAGTTAGTTTAATTATGCATGATTAATTGAGATGATAATGTAAAGTATGTATGGTGTACAATGTTGAATTTCTTAGTGTATTCATGAATGAATGAGTTCCAAACGCTTATCTATTATGAATTGAATATGGATGTATGTGAATTAGGAATTTATGTGATAATATTGTGATAATACCAAACCATCAATTGTCCAAGGAGT
This sequence comes from Erythroxylum longipes, assembly GCA_027563885.1. Classification (NCBI taxonomy): domain Eukaryota; kingdom Viridiplantae; phylum Streptophyta; class Magnoliopsida; order Malpighiales; family Erythroxylaceae; genus Erythroxylum; species Erythroxylum longipes. Next base: position 31,757,520 of record JAOQMS010000008.1, on the reverse strand, counting down.
TTGATTGTTAGGATTGTATTGGAAGTGCCTTCTATTTGTGTGAATATAACCAATTTCTGAAGACTTAATACCTCTATTGATACATCGTTCACATACTTGTAGTTGTGTGACATGTTAGTTTGTTTAAAAATCAGTGAATATGTCAAGTTGAACAAAATGGAATAAAGAGGTATGTGTTGCAATATGTCCCTAGTATGAGAATTCTGAAAAGAACCCTTTTTGTTTTAAAACTGTTAAGTCCTAGACGTAGGTAAATAAGCATGCTTGTAGCTGCTCCTATAACACTTAGGTGTCTCCTGTTACTGACACTTCGATGTCTCCTGTTATTGAGACATAAGTCTCTCCTATTCTGTGATACCGATCACGGTATCTCTTGTATCAGTCCCATTACCCATTTCTGTATAAAGGATTAACAGACTAACTTGTTTTGTATTCTGTTATATGCTTAGTTATGATATAAATAAGCTTTGATATGAAACATCTAAGCTCTATTTGGAAATAAGCAAATTCTATTTTGTTACAAACAAGTTTTTTCTAATATTATCATATTCAATTTTAAAATTGGTGAGTTTTGCACTAAAGTAAATCTGTGACATATTTTGATATGTTCTATTTTGTTCTGAGATTCATGTTATTTTGGTTTGGTTTGGAAATGGATAAGTAAACACTGTTTATTATCTGATGTGATTTTGAATATGTGAATGTTTAGATGACTGTTTGAAACAGTTGTCAACTTATATCCTTTTTAGTTTATTCCCTACTAAGCTTTATGCTTAGCATGGTGGTTTTGCCCCGTGTAGGTTCAGATAGGAGGGTTTGAAGACTGGGATAATAGCAACCGCAGTGGCCATGAATATTGTGTTTTTTTCTAGAAATGTTCAATTTTTTTTAGTTGTTCTACAATCTAATGAGATATGTTGTATTTTTTGCTTTGCTTAATGGTTCGTAAAAACCTTAATACAGTTTGGAATTGGATTTAAGGCTTGTATGTAATAAGAATAATGTGTATGTTATGTTCTGAGTATGACCCAACCAATGATGAATGAAATGTATGCTCCTTGAGTTTCTAGAAATGCTTAGTATGTATTGGATTACTTTAGTTCTATTTGTGTTGCATCTGCATATCCTCCCAGGGGGTATGTAGGTGTTACAATCTCAATTATTTCTAAATGACCAATTGTAATCCAATTATACCAAAATTCAAAATATAACAATTCATATAATAATCATTTTAAAATCTTTCATACCTCAGAACATGTCAATTGAGTGCATATCTCATCTTTGTAATATATACAAATATCAATATTCGTGTATGTATGCTATGTAAATGAAATGCTCTCAATACTATTTTTCACTTTCAATGTCTTAGGGTTTTAACCCTAAACATGTTCCAAAAACTGGATATTACACTAATAACATCTTCCAATATTCCACGATATCGGAAGGAATCATATATTTTTATAAAATTTACTATATACTCGTTAGGGCCTCATTTATCAACCTGTATAATTGCACATTTTTTTGCAGAATATTCAGTAGGGTAGGCTTAATTTCAAATGAATCTACTTGAATCGAGGATCGAGTCATTCCTTAATTTGCAATGTTTAACCTAGGTCTCATGAAACTCATAAGGGTTCGCAACTGGTTTCTTCAGTTTCCTCATTGATCAAATTCTTAGTGAAATTCCTTTACTATAGGTTCTTCAATTTCTTCTTCTTGTCGTCTTGCTCGTTAAATTGCTCGCTACAAACGAGTGATTTCAAGTGCTAAGGTTTTGGCAATATGACTTGAACTTTAAGTAACTATTGTGTTCTTACAACTATAATGACACAAGAGGGGTGAAAATTCCTTAGACTAAAGGAATCTAACTAGTCCTAACTAACTCCCTTGCAACGGCATCCAAAAACTTGTTGAGCAAGTTTTAATCTTATAAAGCCCTCAATATTCTGCAAGTGCACGAGTCGTAGCATAGTATATGAGGTGTCGATCCCATAAAAAATTAGTGAACTAATTAAATCCTACTTTATATAAGGCCTAAAAATGTAATTAAAATAAAATAAAAAGTAAACAGAAAAGTAAACAATCAAATATGGAGTGATTGAAACGAGAATTCTAAATTAGTGCAAGAAATCAAATTTAAGCACCACCAATTGACAAATGAAATTCAAACAAGGAAGATTAACAAATTATAAGAAAGGGGATTTATCCTATCATCAATGCTAACTTAGTCAATTTTGTGATAATACGGTGTCAGTCTTAGACTTTTAAAGGGTAGATTAGTCTCTTTCGAGTTGTAATCACTAAGCTCTAAATCTTAAACCCTAATTAAGTTGAGTTACTGAACATGTAATCTCTTGATTAACAAAACGGCCCACAACTTAATTAGTTCTTAAGCGTTCCAATAAACAACCAGGTGCTCACACGAGATCTCTCTTTATATAATTACAGATTTGATTATTTGTGTGGTATGTTAGATCCTTTAACTCTCATTAACCAACCTAATCATTTTGCATTCAGTTTACTCTCTCAATTTTTTACTAAAACATGCAATTATAACAAATAATCACAAAACCCAGCATCATTGACAACAAGAGAAACTAGATTAACATTAAATCAAGTATAAATCCCTAAAAAAATTAGAACATCATTAAACCAAGTTTCATCATCATCAATTCCATCTCATATATAAAATGAAAAATATAAAGGATGAAAAGAAGAAAAGATAATTTAGAGGATTGGAGTTTGAAGCAATAGTTGAAGCTTCACCTTCTCTCTCTCCTTTTCTCTCTTCCTTCTTCGTCTTCCTTAGCTTTTCCCAAATTGGCAAATAGAGGCTCTCCTTTTTAAGTCATTTATCTTGTCTTATGTAGTTCTTTACTAATTGGAGCAAAAACTAGGTTTTATTTGGGCCTAAAAATCCAAAATAACCTACAAAAAATTAAGTTCAGGAGGCTAGCTCGTGTCTACCCTTGCATAAGCCATAATCATGGCCTACTAAAAGAGCCTCTGTTATGATTATAAACCTGGTCTTTCGCCGAGCTTCCTCCAAATCTTCTCTATTTTTCGATATCTGATCTCAAACACTAACAAACACAACAAAGCATCTCAAACACATAAAATTAAAGCTCAATAGCATACTCTGACCCATATAACACTTAAAACATACATATCAAACCAACTAACACAATTTAAAACCTAGACATGTATTAATAAATTAATTAACAATTAAAAAATAATAAAATGCCTATTAAAACATCATGCAACCTACAACTATCATGCATCGAATAAACCTTCAAGAAGGAATTCGAGCGGTATAAGATTGCCAATGCATGTTGAACCCTCACATGAAGGAAGTAGTCCAAAAAGGAAGTAATGAAGCTCTTAGACGCAGGTATAATATACCCAATATCTAATAACGAATGGATCAGCCTGGTATAATGCATACCAAAGAAGGGAAGAATGACCATTATGGAGAGTGAAAGTGGAGAGCTAATTTAAAAAAAACAGTCATAGGATGGAGAGTTTACATAGACTATAGAAAACTTAACAAGGTGACTAAAAAGGATCACTTCCCTCTCCCATTCATAGATCAAATGATCGAGAAAATGGTTGGTCACTTATTCTGCTTCTTCCTAGATGGTTTTTTAGGATACAATCAGATATTCATCTATCCCAAAGACCAAAAAAATACAACTTTTATATGTCTTTATGGTACATTTGTATATAGACGAATGCCCTCAAGTTATGCGATTCTCCAACTACATTTCAAAGGTGCATGATGTCCATCTTTGCGGTTATGATCTATGACATTATAAAAGTTTTTATACACAATTTTTCAGTCTTTGGAGACTCTTTTGAGCAGTGCTTGATTAATTTGAACAAAATAATCCAAAGATGTGAAAAATCATATTTAGTATTGAACTGGGAAAAGTGTCACTTCATGGTGCATGAGGGAGCAGTGTTAGGGCATAAAATATTACACCAAGGAATTAAAGTGAACAGAGCAAAGACGGAGGCCATAGAGAAGCTTCCACCACCCATCAATGTCAAAGGCATGTGAACATTCCCAGGTCAAGTAGGATTCTACCACTGCTTTATCAAGGACTTCTCACAGGTAACAAGAACTCTAACTAACCTGTTATTTAAGGAAATACCTGTTTGTTTTGATGAGAATTGTTTATCTTCATTTGATCAATTGAATAAGGCACTAACATTAGCACTGTTCTTAACATCACCGGATTGGACACTATCATTCAAAGTCATGTGCAAAGCTAGTGATCAAGTTATGGGTTGCATGTTGGGAAAAAGGAAGGATAAGAAGTTGCATGTGATATATTACACAAGCAAGACATTAACTGAGCCACAATTGAACTACACCACCACTGAGAAGGAATTATCAGTACTAGTGTATACATGTGACAAGTTTCGATCATACCTTTTGGGCTCTAAGGTGATCGTGTTTATTAATCATGCTGCACTTAAATATCTTTCTGCCAAAAAGGACGTGAAATCTAGACTGATTTGATGGATACTACTACAAAATTTTGAAACCAAAATATGAGACAAGAAGTGGTAACAAATTACTTGTCATGTCTAGAAGGAGGGGAAATTGAGCAAAATGATTATATTAATAAGTAATTCCCCTATGAAACCCTGATGTTATTTGATAGCATTGCAATACCATGGTTCGCTGATATAGAAAACTTTTTAGCCTATGGTAAGCTTCCTTTTGAGTTATCATATTAATAGAGGAAGAAATTTTTGTATGAGTGTACCTCTTACTTATAGGATGATCTGATCCTATATCGAACATATGCTGATGGAATAATAAGAAGGTGTGTTACAGAGAAGAAGATATTAGACATATTAACATAGTGTCACGAAGCTCTGTATAATGGACATTATGGTGCGAACAAAAAAACAGATCAAGTACTTAAATGTGGATTCTATTGTTCGTATCTATTAAAAAATGCTCAGGTATTTATAGCATAATGCGATAGGTGTCAAAGAGTGCGCAACATCTCGAAAAGAGTTGAGATGCCCTTATCTAACATCTTAGAAGTCGAAGTCTCCGATTTGTGGGGACTCGACTTTATAGGTCCTTTCCTATCCTCCATAAGGAACACATACATTTTGGTAGGAGTGGACTACATATCAAGATGGGCCAAAGCTATGACAAATCCAAAAAATGATGGAAAAGTTATTTAAAATTCATTAAATGGTTATTCAACCAATTTAGAGTGCCAAGGACAATTATAAGTGATGGAGGAGAAAATTTTTGTAATAAGTCTTTTGATGCTCTCTTTAAAAGATATGGAGTCTACCATCGTGTTTCCACCCTATACCACTCACAAACAAGTGACTAAGTGGAGGTTATGAATCGTGAGCTTAAACAAATATTAGAGAAGACAGTGAATGGTTTAAGAAAGGATTGGGCATTAAAGTTGGATGACACCTTATAGGCTTATCAAACCGCCTTTAAAACTCTAATTGGAATGACTCCATTCAGAATGGTGTATGGTAAAGCTTGTCATTTACCTTTGGAACTCCAGTACAAAACATAATGGGCAATGAAAGCTTTAAATTTTGATAGGAAACGAGAAGGTGAGAGAAAACTCTTGCAATTAAATGAACTCAAGGAGTTTTGCTTTAATACGTATGAAAATGCCAAACTCGACAAGAAGAAGGTGAAGAGTTGGCATGATTCTCATATCAAGAAGAAAGAGTTTAAAGTGGGAGATGTGGTGTTGTTATACAATTCAAGATTGAAGTTATTTTCAGGAATGCTCAAATCAAGATAGAGTGGACCTTTTGCAGTAACTCATGTATTCACCACCTTAATCTAAACAAAGTATTTTAATACTTTTGCCCAGCTATTTCTCTGCTTCATTTTTGAATTCTTTGAACTTTTCAAAGGCCTTAGATTTGTATATCATCATATACAAATACCCATATCAAGAATAATCATCGATGAAGGTAATGAAGTATATGAAACCACCTTTGGCATATATGGACTTCAGACCACATAAATCTGAATGTATTAAGTCCAATAGCCCAGTAGTTTGTTCACCCTTTCCTTTGAAGGGTAACTTTGTCATCTTGCCTAATAAGCAAGATTCACATGTGTCATATGATTCATAATCAAAAGACCCTAAACTACCACAATTGTGTAGTTTATTCATGCGTCTCTCACTTATATATCCAAGGTAACAAGGCCATAAGTAAGATGATTTCACATTATCTCGTTTTTGTTTTTTATTGTTAACATATCTAATATGTATATTCCATTGCATAATGTACCCATAGCATAAAGCATTCCATTCGAACTAATAGAACAACCATTGTTACAAAAATTTAAATGGAAACTAGCTTTATTAAGACTAGAAATTGAAATAATATTCTTAGTCAATACAGGTATATAAAAATAATCATCTAATTTTATTACAAGCCCACTAGGAAGTGTCAATACATAGGTTCCTATGACTAATGCAACAACTCTTTCTCCATTGCCCATATGCAGGTCTGATTCTCTCTTGTTGAGTTGTCTTTTGTTCCTGAGGCCCTGCATATTAATACATATGTGTGAGCCACAATCGGTATCTAATACCCATATGTTATTATTTGAAACAGTATTAATATCAATAACAAACATACATGACGTAGATGGGGCATTTTATGCCTTCTTCTGCTTCAGTGACTCTAGATAGGCCTTACAGTTCCTCTTCCGATGGCCATCCTTGCCACAGTGGAAGCATGTTCCCTTAGGGGTAGTCTCTTTAGCTTTCTTCTTGGCCACACCTCCCTTAGTCCTTGTGGACTTCTTCTTCTTTTGGTTCTTCCTCCTCGAATTGAAAGAGTCCACTAGCATCACAACCTTACTATCTTTGCAAATAGATGGCTCAACTATTTTTGAGCTTTAAAATTTATAAACCCTCAAATACTGTAAACGCACGGGTCACAACTGCAGTATATGAGGTGTCGATCCTACAAGGAGGGTACTAGCCTAATCCTAAGTCATCTAAGGCTCAAAGAAAAGAATGAAAAGAAATAAAAATTACACAAGTGAACATGGAAAGTAAATATAAGAAATTGATTCAAGAATTGTAAAGCAAAATTTTCAAAAAAAACATAATTAAATTAAGCAGTCACAATGGAAATCCGTCAAGAGAATTAATCAAGTTATAAGAGAGGGGATTTTACCTATCATTAATGCTAATATAGTCATTTATGTGTTTACGGGGTATTAGTTCTAGACGAATGTAGGGTTGATTACTCTCTTTCGAGTTATAACCATTAAACACTAAATTATAAACCCTAATCGAAATGTGAAACTTGCAATCTCTGAATTTGCAAATTAACCACAATTCTAATTAGTTATAAAGCTCTCTAATCAATAATCGGGTCTCGCACGGGATCTCTCTCCATGAAATTACTAACTAGATTGATTAAGCAGTCAATTAGATCACCTAACTCTCATTAATTTGATCTAATCATTTTTATCTACCTCACCCTCTCGGTTTGTTACCGAAACATGCAAATACATTAACCAATCACAACATCCAAACCAATAAACACAAAAATAACTAAATCAACATTAACTCAAAGTAAAATCCCAAAGGAGAGTTCAGAACATTATCAACAACCTGAAATCCAATTCCAGACAATACATCTCAACTTTATACATTTAAATGAAAAAATAAATGAAGAGAAAATGGAACTTAGGTTGGACAAATCGGAAAGGCAGCGGTGTCGAGATACCACCTAATTCGGGGAGCAGTGGCATCAGGATCCACTTCTTCTTCCTCCTTCTTCCTCTTCTTTTTCTCTCTCTCTTCTTTTTCTCTCTCTTTAGGTTTCCAAGAGTGGCTAAATGTAAATCTCCATTCTTCCTTCCTCTTGTCATTCTTTAAATATTCTTTTACGTTTTAGGTAACCCTAAGGCTTTTTTTGGGTTTGAAAGGTCCAAAAAGTCCCTCAAAACGTGAAATTCATAAGTGCTACACATCTGCCCGACGCAGGCCATGATACTCACATCTGAGCCTTTTTTGTGATTATGGCATTTCTTGGTGCTTCTGTACTTGACCCGAATTTCTTTCGAAACTCCTCCGTTCTTAAATATTGACCCTAAAACACTAGCAAACATATCAAGGTATCCTAAAAACATAATATTTAAGCTCAAAAGCTTGTACTAACCCTTAAAACGCTTAAAACACAAATAATTAACAAATTAATAGCATTCTAACCTAAACAAATACTAAATGATTGAATTAACGGCTAAACACATGTTAGAGTAGTGCTCTAAAGGCAATCACCTTTAGCACTTTTGTATAAACTTTATTTTGATTAATAAAGCGAAAGACAATTTTCATTAATTTGATGTTCGTTTATATATGAATTGATGTCGATCTTAAATTGAATTAATGAAGTTCATAATACAAAACATAGCATGAAGAAAATCATAATGAGATCATGATAATGAGATTCCTATCATATGTCATTATGTTAGTATCTAAATAATCCCTAGTCATAGGATTAATAAGACAAGACATTATTAATCCAGATAGACTAGCACATGTTATACTCTTTGATTTGATAAAGCAGTGGATCTCACAAACTGTAAGCATGAGATGTTTAGAGTTAATATGTAGATGCTTACTAAGAGTAGTAAGTACATCGGATAACCCGCTATGAGATTATCATATATGTTGGCCCTTAAATTTTTTTTATTGAGTTAATCATGATTTAAATAAATTATGAGGTCATGATAGAATTATTATTAGAGTTTACTTATTTATTACAGTGTTAGTAGGAATTTGTTTCACTAGTTAGTTAAATTAAAGCAGTATTGAGGGCAATTTTGGCATGTCACTTAAGATTAAAAGGCATGAAGCATTAAAGGAAGGGTAGGATTGACTTTTACCACTCATTAAGGGTAGAATTGGAAAAGGAAAAGGTGTGTCTTCTACACTAAATGAACAAAAACGTGAATGAAGAGAGAGTGAAGTGAAAAACGTGAAAAAGAGAAAAAGAAGTGAGAGAGTCAGCCAGTAGAGAGAAAAGAAAAAAGAAGCAAGTTAGGGTTTCATCTTTTCTTAGCTTTCAAGAGTGATTTTGAGGGTATTCAAGAAGAGAAAAAGAAAGAGGAGGAGAAGAGCTTCCATTTGAGCCAAACATCTCTTTGTTTGTTTAACATTTAAGGTAAGCCCATTTTTAATCCTTTGGATTTTCGGAAGGGTTTTGGTTCAAGAAGCTTAGGAAATACATGGGTTTAAGTATTCTAGAATCAATTTTTAGTGAATATGCTTTTTAGGTTCTCAATTTGTATTCCTATTGAATTGGATTTTTGCCAATGTTAAAGGGAATCAAGAGAGGTAAGAGGAGCAAAAAGAGGGGCATTTTTAAGTAAGTTTTTAAGCAAGGAATCTAAGTGGGTTATATGTTTATAGTTGAGTTAATGAGCCATAAGTATTTTTCCAAATCAATAAAGTTAAATGATTTCAATTGCTTATAAATGTTGCATTTATTTCTTCTTAAATGATTTAAGTAATTGGTACATATTTAGTACATGAATCTTGATGATGATTTAAGAAATGATGATGGAAATTGTATTTGAAAAATATCATGCTTATGAAAATCATGTTTCTGAAATGTGCCTTTTGTGCAAGATGTTTACAAAATATGAAATTCATGTTTGTGTGGGTTTGTGGTGGTCCATTCTGTTATGTCACGTGCATGTTGACCATGCTAAAGGCTTCTCCTGCCTACCTACTAGTGGCATGGAGCTCCTTCATGGACTTCCTTATGTTTATGGACTAAGAAAAGTGGTCTATTCTATTATTACTTAAGATTCGCAAGAACTCCCTCATATTTATGGACTACCCAAACCATTATGACTGCTTATGTGTTTATGATTTGTTTAACAAGTTAAGAAATACATGACTTATGTTGTTTATGAACAAGCTTGAGAATTTGAGAAATACGTGTTTTATGGTTTCAATGTAATTTATTATGGCCATGAATATTTTCAATAGTTTTGCTTGTTTCTCTGCTATAAACTTGTTACCCATGAGCTTTCAAGCTCACCCCCCATTCCTCCCCATCTCCAGGTAAAGAGCAAGAGATTGAGTGATTAAGAGTCAAGGCATCACTCCAAGTCTGCATATTTTTGTATTTAAGTTAGTTTATGAAAACACAAGGCTTTAGCTGCATTTCAAGTATTGCTCATTCATGTATATTTTGTTTTTTTGGATTATGAGACCAATGATGTATTTGGGTCTTGAAATTCCCATTAAAGTTTGTAAAACTCTTCTCTTTTGATGTTAATGAAATATATTTTTGTTTGCTCATGAATTTCCAAGTTTTCGCATTGCATTTTTAAGCATTCATAGGGGAAGAATCTGTGTTCTGACTTTAGGGGAAAAACTGTACTAATCTAGGCTGATTTGGACAAGGCTGTCTTCTTAGAAGTTGTATTTTATCCTCTTAGCTTTCCAATGATATGAAGTTTGTAATTTTTGGACATCGAAGTTAAGAGTAATGGCTTTTACAAGTTAGTGATGCCGCAAAGGGTGCATGCTAGACACTTTATAGCCTTTTCTTTACATAAGTTAACAGAAAATGAGTATATGGTGTTTTGAAATGGGAAGAATTAGTGTGATAAGTTAGAGAAGAAATGAAGTGATGAAGGGAGTTGAATGTGAGCTAAATTATTGAAGAATGTATTGACATGGTTGATATTATATTTATGTGATTATGATCAACAATTTATGATGAATGTCCGTAAGTTTGAATGTTATGTTTTTGGATTAATGATCAAACATAGATTATGATTTGGTTGTTAATGATGTAAAGCTGAAATGAAAGTGATATGAAGGTAAATGATGAGGAAATAAGTTAGAAATGATAGATGTGCATAAGAGGGGTCATAGGTAACTTGTAGGAGTTAGAAATATGGAAATTGACCCGTAAATGTCTGTTGGGTGGACTTAATGTCCGCTGGGCAGACCTTCTCAGGAATTCTAGTGTTCTAGCTCAGTTTATGTCCGTTTGGAGGGACATATGTCTACTAAGCGGACATTCTTGGGGCAGTTACATAAATGTGCAAATTTTTGACCCTTTAAACGGCAAAATCTCTCTTTGGAGTCTTCATAGAAGTTGTAGAACTTGAAGTCCTGTTTGAAACCATACTTGAATAACCTTGATCCAACATTCATAGTGAAATTTATGCTTTTTGTCCCAAATTATGTACATTTATAAGTTGTGGGCTTATCAGTGCTTTCATATGATACATTTAGGCTTAAATGGAGCTTGAAATGTACTTATTTGGATGTGAAAATTAGAGATAAAATAAGTGATATGTTTAGAATGATGATTGAGGATATAAACATAAGAATGGATTGTCATATTTCAAGTGTCCAAATATGGAATTTTAGGATGTTATGAGAATCAAGATTAACCTATGATGGCTAATGAGATTCCATTACAAGAACCCCATAGAGTGTTGCACTTACGTTTTATTCACGAGTTAGACTTCGAAAAAAGGGTCTAACAATATGGATGATATATCAAATGTTAATGATTAATGTCATCATAACAATGGTGCAAATATCCTTATAGTTGAGGTACTCAAGGATATCTTGGATACTAATCCTGTGCTTTGACATCATTCCTTATTACCTCAAGACTAGGTTGATCTTAGGGTAGTGATTAGGTACAGCTATTGGTATTCGAAGGTAATTAGGTAGCTAACAAAGGATTCACCACTCCTAATAGAGGGAGATGATACCCACGGCCTCTTGTTGGGGTCATTACTTAGGAGTCTCTGGCCTGAGCAGTTATGTTTCATGAAAAGAGTCTTCAATGACACATGGAGTAATGAGATCCTAAGACAAGAACTAACATCACTTGGACTAGATGTGATGTATTCAGTCGAGTGGGAGTTGACATATAACCTATACTCTAAACCAAGTGGGGTATAGTATGGTGAAACGACGAATTACATGGTAATTATCTATGGCAAGGTTTGTAAGTCGAAGAATTAACTATTAAAGAGTTCTTATGTTAATCCACTTATATTTTGGTAAATTGGCATCGTTAAACCTTTTATGATTTGCTTAAATTAAGAGTTAATTCAAGTGGCATGAAACCATCCATGATTTGCTCGGATTAAGAGTTAATTCAGGTGCCTAAAATAATCGGGAACCTAAGGGTCACACACATAAAAGATCAAATGAAAAACAAAGTGTGTATGGCTGGTTTTAAGTAGGCTAAGTTTGTGCTTCATAGGCCACGATCGTGACCAAAGGCGAGGCTGTCAATTAAGTAGGCCACGATGGTCACGATCGTGATCGAAGGCTCAATAGATGTACATAAATGAGTTCTTCACTTATGTACAAGAGGTCTTACAAGTTCTTACACACTCAAGAGAGAGGATAAGGGGTTTAGAAGAGTTCTAGACGGAGAAAGAAGTGGTATTGAGTCTTCTTCATGTAATTTATGCAATTGTTGTATAAATCTAATTGTATGCAAGATATTCTTAATCTATCTCTTCATTTACTTGAACTCATCAAGTTTGGTGTTCGAACTACCTTTACACACTGCTTCTTCGTCCTCTTTATGTGTTCTTGGATAATTAAGGAAGGGTTTGGTATTTGCTACAACCCAAACAAGGAGAAGAATCAAGAACAAAAGGTACAAGTGTTTAAATTTCATGTTGTTATGATTTGTTTATGAATGCATCTGTGTTTTTGGATTTTCAGGGTTGTCATGTGGTCGGAATTTAGATTCTGACACTTCTTCTACATTGTCATGCATGTGATGCATGAATCTATGGCACCCCAACAACACATTTCAAACTATTCCCTAAACACACGATTTAACTTACACTTATCAAATCCTATGAAAGGTTACACCCTAAAATAAGAAAATTCATATAAGTCTCTCTGTTGAACACCCATTCAACCCTTATTATCTAATTTATGATCCAAACTTGCTTATGGTGTCAATAAGTGAATTTAAATCAAATTTAGTTGTTAGAATAACTAAATCATGCATTATGATCGATCAAAAGCAATTAAAAATATATTTCATAAATTATAATGAATTAATTCTTAAAAAATAACAATTTTGGTGTCTTCCTATCAAAATATTGAAAAGAATTTAGTTATGAATCATAATTAAAACAATTATAGTAATAGATCAAAGAAAGAAGAAATTATAGAGATATAGATCAAGATAAAAATCTTAATTTTGACAATAGCTTGATTCATTGAGATGATGTTTGGATCTTCATTCTTAATGAAAATAGCCTAGGAATTGTCCTTATAAGGGTTCTTAAACCTCTTGACAACTAACCCTAACCTTTAGGGAGAAAAAGATGTGCTTAAAGTATAAAGTCCTCGAGTGTCTTCCAAAAGTTAGGGTTTCTATAGTTTGTATACATCATCATGACCTTGGACACAATCTAGGCTATAAGGTCATTCTTAATGTTTTATAGGACTAAGACAAAGTAAAAAGAAGGGCCCTAATAAACAACGATATGCACTTATGTATTGTTTAAAGTAAACATAAGATTCAATTCTCTTACAAGCCCTTTTTCAATTAAAATGTTCCGTACTTCATTTTCAAGATTATTCCAATTTCTAGGATCATAAACATTGGATAGAAGGATTGGTTGCTGATCTACCCATAAATTTTCTAAATTTGATGCATTTGATATGTGATCACGATTATTCAAATCACTAACATTCTCTTGAATATCAATCTCATCCCTTAAATTTCATTAGGTTGTTCAAAACTATCTCCACTAATTCCTCATAATTCTTACTAGAGGAGTCCACTCTCAAATTTATCAATAACTCCTTTTTAGGATTTTATTAACTGTTTTTACTCTTTTTTCTGCTTGCACTTCTAGACAAATATTTTTTAGAAAACATCATACAAAATAATTATAACACAATTGAATTAGAAAAATAATAAAAACGTATGTATGGAACTAAAAGAAGTAGGTAAGCTCAACAGTAGAGCAATAACTAGACCATTTTATCACAAAGATATATCACTGGTATTATATATCTATGATAAAAAATAAAGAGTCAAATTTAATATCCTATATTGAAAATAAAAAACAAAAGAGAAAACTTTTACGATAAAAGCTATCATACTCATATTTTATTTTCAATGTTCAAGTAATTCTAAAATATCTAAAACTAATAGTGATCTACTTTTCACCATAGAGAATAGTGATTAGCAACAATATCCATATTATAGAAACATTGAAACTAAATTTTATCAATAATCTACATAATTAAATTTATACAGACAAGATCAGCTAAATCCACAAATAAAAAATGTTAAATATGACTTAATAAATGAAAGCGAGATAAATTGCAATTAAACAAAGAAATAATAGATACAAAAAATCAACTATGATATTTGAGAAATGAAAGAGAGATAAAGTACATTAATAAACTTCAATTTGAATTGAAATTATACCTAGATTTGACATATTTCACTTTATCCAGATAAACTGCATATCATCTATAATTAAATTGACATATTTCAATTTATTCGAATAAACTGCAATTGAAACAAGAAATGAAAGAGTGAAATTATACCTAAAATTTAATATGAGTTTCGATTCAAAACTAGAAATTCTACTTAGATTAAAAAGGCTATCAGACTCATAATCAAATTTAAATTTTTTAAGTGGTCTCGAGATTAAAAGGGCTACTGAGAAAATAGAAAATTTAAAGTAAAAAAATGATAAATGAGAATTGAGAGAACAAATGAGATGTGTTTCTTACCTAGATGGAAATGGTGTTGATGAAGATAAGGTCAATGCAAAATTCTTGAATTCAACCCCTTTTCTTACTCAATTTCAATTAGAAAAATGTGAATCTTGATATTTAGCATGACAATTTCATTTCAAAATGCCCGCTTCTACTGTTGTTTTACCTTTCAAAAAGAAGTTTTTATATGTATAATGATAAACCAAGCTATCTTTTTTACTAAATTGAGATTGACGTTACTTCATAAATTCCTTTAAAGTTTTAAAAAATGACAACTCTTTCTATACTTCTTAACTCAAGTGAAACTTTTATGTAATGGCCCTAAGCAAGGGCCCATCTTGCCCTTGCTCAATACTAACCCTGCTAAGCTATAACCATGGTCAGGGCTATGGATCCTCCCATTGTCTTTAGGTAAAAGACATAGTCTTTGGCACGCTTGTGCGTTTAGACCGTAAATCCTCTTATTTCTCTTATGATTAGCATATGATCTCTAAAAGAGTATGACTCGTGCCATGTTTTCTTAAAAATTCTTTTAACACTAGGGCATACTAGCATAGGTCAAATTGTGTTCCTCTAAGAATTGTAATTTTCTTCATATTTTTATAAAATAGCCTACCATATTGAATAATCTTATCTCAAGGTTAGTTTATCACAATTACCTAAAACTAAAAAATTAAGTAAAATAAGGTAATTTAACATTAACATTAAGTAAAATACTTAAGAAAATATATATATTATGCACATAAGTTAATTACACCTTTAAAAACTTGTGGAGTTTACTTATAATTTTCATTGGAATTTAATGTGACCAAAGAGAATTAATGAACAAATAGGAGTTGATTCTTTTCAATTGAGTATAAGAATGAATAGAGCTTTTCACTTTTCAATTCGCTTTGTAATATTGTGAGGTTCTATTTTGGTGTGGAGAAGTTAAGTTTTTTATTTTTGAATTTTGAATTTTTTGGACTTGATTTGACCTGATTGAACTTCAAGTCATTCAATATTCGGTCGGAGTTCAAATCATTCAAGCTTACCAAAACCTGATCAATTTTTGAATAATCTAAAATTTGATTGAATTTGAAATCAAGTCAAATTAGAACCTAAGCCGGGAAAAAACGAGCCAAACTAAACTGCAGGCTGCTTGTTGTCAACCTGTCTAATACTAAATTTCATATTAAACACCTCTTCTTGTCCCAAAATTTAGTCTTTCTTAGATTGCATTCTTAATAATGACTTAATTGACATGTACCATGGAATAATAAATAAACGTGTAGACTTATATTCAAAGTCCACAAACGGAATTGTAACAAAAATAAATGCAAACCCTTTAGGTTGGAGCTGCCCATAATTATATGTCTGGCTAATCACTGCTCACTATTAACTAACTTAAAGAACCTGTAAGAAAAAAAAAAGTGGGTAGCTGTCATTCTTCCGGTATATGCATCCATTTTAGTCCAGTTTCACTAAAATTTCTGCTTTGAATGTTTCCAAAATAGCCCATTGGTGATTGCTTTTGATACATAACGTTGTGGCGTTGTCAGATTGGCCATCTTTTGCCCAGTGTATTCTGCACGTTCTTGACGCTGAAGCATGCATTCCATTCATTATATGTCTTATTCTGGGTTCTCCTTTCAGATTCTTGTCGCTTTTCTTTGTCAGTTTTTCTTAATTTCTATGTCTGTCTTGTAGTTAGATTATCTAACGTGTTCCCCTTCGTTTCTTACATTTAGTTTTGTTCCTTCTTGTGTGAGTTTACTTAGATCTACCTCTTTGTTAACAAGATAAGCCATATCCTATAGTTTCAGTATAGTTTTGAAGGACACATTTATGGATATTTCATGGTTACGTGTATTACAATTAATGTATCGGTGATAATATGTTATCTACATAAACATCAAACGTTGGGACTGATTTAAGTTTGTGGAAAATAGTATAGTTCTATGTATATTATGAAATATCCCTCGAAGAGGTATTAATCATTTCTATTGATAATTGAATTTAAGTTAACTAATTTTTTAGGATAGATAATATTGGATTGCATCTTTTTCATTTTAATCTTTAGTTTTTAAAAACTATCATTTACTTTCTTAAGGATATATTTTTGTATCATTTGTACCTCTTAATATAATTTTTCATTAGGAAAACTTAAAGGGTAATAGGGAAATAATGTCATATTAATTGTGTAATTGTTATATAAGAAAAGGAAACTTTGAATGAACAAAGTTCTCTAGCTCTTCTCAATTTTGAAAAGTCAAAAAAAAAAGGAAATCGAAGAGAAAGAACCATGTATCATCCTTATCTTCACTTCACTCTTGTTTATGAAAATTCTATGTTGGAATATGAGGAGGCTAAGCAGTCCCAAGAAGTAACAACTTCTAAGTGATCATCTAAGCTAGGTAATTCCTTTTTTTCTTGTCTTTTAGAATCTAAGCTAAAAGAAGGTAGAATTAGTAAGTTTAGAATATTCAAGCACGCATAGCCTGTTATTACAAATCACCGCTTTTATCATAATAGGAGGATTGTTGTCTTCTTTAATACCAATAGAACTAACGTTGGAGGTTAATCATAACTAATTAGGTGCATTATTTGGACTTGAACTATTATAAAAAAGAACTCACACTTTCATGTGTCATTTGTGTAGGCTTCTAATTTTGTATTTTAGAGAACTTCATTATGGAGTAAACTATTGGAAATTTCCTCTACTACAAATGGTCCTTAAATGGTGTTTGTGGAATTTAATTGCATATTATATCATTTTACAAGTTAACAAAAATGCTTCAATAAGGAGTCATTCAGAGGATTTCTGTAATTGCATAACTAGTATGGGTATCATTGACCTTAAAATGCAAGAATAGTTCTTCAAATGGTAGTAATAAGCAATAAAGGAGATGGCTTTTTAGGAAAAAATTTTTAATAAAGCCATGGTAAATAGTCACTAGTTGAATAGCTTTCCAAAAAGCTTTGCTTCATTTTGAAATCCTTTATTTTCTTACTACTCTTTTATAGTCATTAGTGGTTTGAGCTTGAGACAAAGTAGACACACCCCTTTGAGGTTTAATAACTTCTTAATCAATCATCTTGGGTTTGAGAATGCTATATCTAAAGGTCTGAGTCACCACTTTGAAGGGCATACATCCTTTATTTGTGTGAGGAAATTGCAAAGGATCAAGGAGGAGCTTGAAGTTTTGAAATAGGAAAAGCATAAAAATACTCAAATAGATGTTCTATTAGCCAAGGATAAGCTTGTTAAGTGAAAACATTTGCTCTATCAAGATCCTATGAATCCTGTGAGACAACTAGAGGAAAAGAGGGCTTATCTAATTATATGCAAGTTATTGAGGTGAATTGTTTTATCCTTAACCAGAGGTCAAGGATTTAATGGCTTTAGCATTGCAATGTGAGTTCTTCCTTTTTCCATAAATATATTCTTTCAAAATGGAATTTCAATAAAGTTTCTTCCCTTCAAAGGGATGATGAAGTTGTGATTTCCTCTTAGTTTAAATTAGTAGAGTAGACTTATGCTTATTTTAATAGTTCCCTATGATTCTTTTTAAGTTGCACTTCCTCAGTTCAGGTACTACAATCATTTATCACTAATAGAATTCCATCAACTAATATAGATCTACTGATTAGGACTATTGAAAAAACTAAAATAGAGAAAGCTCTTTTTTTTTCTCTCCAAGGCCCCAGGTTTGATGTCCTTAATGCATTATTTTTTCATAAATCAAGCATTTGTTGAAACAATGGGTAATTCGAGCTATCTAGGAATTTTTCAAAAAATGGAGTTTGTTGAAAGTAATCAACAAAACTTTTATCCATTTCATGCTAAGATTTCTAACCCAAGCTCCTTAAACGATTTCATACCTATTTCTTATATTTGTACTATCTAAAAGATTATAAAAAAAAATTATAGTCTCAAGGATCAAAGGAGTACTTCAATCTTTGATCAATCAAACTTAAAGTGCATTTATAACCAATACGTAGATTAGTGAAAACATGCCTTTGGTCGAGGAGCTCTTTAAAAATTACAAAAAGAACTACTCCTTTAAGAGTTGTGCTATCAAGATTTTAGCAAGGCATTTGACTCTATTGATTAGAGATTCATCATTAAAACTTCATATGATTTTGATTTTTCCTCATAGTTTCATCCATTGGATTACTAAATATATTACCATTGTCTCATATATGGTATTGGTTAATAGTGAGCCTAATAGGTTCTTCAATGGAACTAAAGAGATAAAACAAGGAGTTCCCTTGTCTCCTTGTTTAATCATCCTTATTATAAAAGTTTTATCAAGGCATACTAGTCATGTGATAAGTTAGAAGAAGAGCTTTAAATACCACTTTAAATCTAAGCAGCTCAAAATTTAAAGTCTTTCTTATATCGTTGACCTCTTACTTTTATCTAGTGTAGATCATGGCTCCATTATTGCCTTAATAAATGCCTTAAGGTGTCTTAAGGAGTTATCTAAACTAGACATGAACAAAGGGAAAAGTTATTGTTTTTATTTCTTCTACTGTAGTGTAATATTCTCCCTAGATCACTAATATGGCAGGGCTTCAAATAAAGCAATTTTCATTCACTTACATGGGTTCCTAGACGTCATAAGAGTCGTTCATACAGAGATATCTTGCCCCAAGTGGAAAAAATCTAGAAGAGGATTATAGTTAGTGTAACAAGAGTCTTTCTTTTATTAGTAGCATATAATTAATCAATTTTATTCTAAATTCTACGTATACACATTAGTCATCACATATTGTGTTTCCTATTAGATCGTTGAAAACAATTAAGAGGATTTTTGGGAGCTTTCTATGGTCTAGTCACATAATTGGAGGTTATAAAGTTAAGGTGAAATGAGAAATTATATGTTTTCCTGAAAAAGAGAGAGGTCTATGGAGAGGAGAACTTAAGTATTTTGGTGGATAAGGTATCTCTTTGACTCAAATGGGTTCAGTTCCATTATTTAAAGAATTATAGCTTATGGTTAGCTCTCCAAAATTTCATACTTCTTAGACTATACTTAATGTTCTCAAACTTAGGGAGCAAATGAGAACATTGATTAAAATAATCTTAAATAATAGAGCTACTACTAATTTCTAGCAAGATAATTAGAGTTTATTTTAGACCTCTTATTAATAATGCACAGTTTTCAACTGGGAGGAGCTTGTTACCTAAACTGGATACTATTAGAGAAGTTTTACATAAAAACGCCTACAATCTTAATTAGGTCTACAGGAATTATTTGCTTAAGATTGCTCTAACCTTTTATTCCTTTTAAATTAATAAATATATATCCATTTGGCTAGGACACTCTTCAAGGCCCTTCATTCACAAATTTTGTTGGGACTTTCAAGGATCAATATCCACAAAGTTTCTTAGTATAAACTTGTTTAATATAAGCAAGCTTCTCTAATAATTTCATTCATTTTGTGGCTACTAATTAAAGGGAAACTTTCTACTAAAGATAGGTTCATGGCTTAACTATTATTTCTCCCATTTACTCATTTTGTCATAAAGATTCTTAACCATTGCACATTTATTCTTCCAATGTGAGTTCGCTAACTTTATTTGGAAAAGAATACAAAGGCTTCATAATATGTCTTGCTTAGTAATTTCTTTGTTATATATTATTAGTTGGATCACTGGATTGAATCAAAGATGCAACAATGATTTTATCAACTTTAGAATCTCTTTTGACGTTGTCATTTACTTTATGTGGAAAGAGAGGAACTTAAGAGTTTTTCAGCGTAAGCAGAGGATGAGACAGTAAGATTGTGGCTAGCAATCAAAAGGAAACTTTCTATTAAAGACAGTTTCCATGGCTTAACTATTATTTCTCCCATTTTCTCACTTTATCATAGGGATTCTAAATCTATTAGATATTTATTCTTCCAATATGAGTTCACTAACTATATTTGGCAAAAGATACAAAGGCTTCATATTCTTTCCTGCTTAGTGAATTCTTGGTTAGATAATATTAGTTGGATCACTATATAATTAATGATGAAATAATGTTTTTATTAATTTTAAAATCTCTTTAGGCATTGCCATTTACTTTATTTGGAAAGATAGGAACTTGAAAGTTTTAAGTGTAAGTAGAAGACGAAACAGTAGCTTACGTATGAGATCATTAGACATACATTGATTAGGCCATAATTGTAACACCCCACTTCCACCAAGCATGTACCCAATGTCCTGAGGACGCTCGGGTACATACTCTATGGAAGCGGCACGCAAGAGCAGTCACATTCACTTATATGGCATCATAAAAAAATATCCAAAAGATCAATTCCTCATTTCATAAATAAGAACTTAGTTTACAATGGAGTTTTTCACTACAAGATCCATACATATATACAATATCTAAAACATTTAAGTGTTTATTACACTTTACAACATGTTCTACATAACATGAGATTTATACAAAAACGCTTCATATAACTCTACGGTCTCAATTGACCAACCTTTGAGCCATTTCTTGATGTCTAAAAAGGTGAGAACTACACTCCTTCTAAAACGTCTTAAAAGCTAAGTTTCCCCTCTCGTACCTAAAAATCCACGTTGTAATTTTGATGAGTTTTGCAAACACAGTGAGTAAACCATCCTTGATGTGCTCACTCATGTCAATTCACATAAACATTTTACATTTGAAATTCACAGACAATTTATATCATCACATAATGAACATCACTTCACTAATCATCATATTGCATCAAATACAATTTTGTTCACTTATTTCACATTTCTCATTTAGAATAGTTTAAATAAACCGTTTCAATCATTCAAAACATACATATCAAAATGTATATGCAATGCACATGTGACTTATTTTTAGTTGTTACTTTGTTGTGACTGATTGCTTTTTTAAGTATCCCGTAGTCGTTGTGTATACCGAGCTCATTGGTAACTATCCTTATCAATTGTAGATACTAGGCTCATTTTACATATTGAGCCTATAGCTCTTATATACATTTTGAGCTTTAATTTTTTTTTCGCTGGCTACTCTAGTCACAACTGCCTTTATCTTATCATGTATATCATGTAATGAAATGCATCAAAATCACATATATGCAATCAATCACTTTCATTCAATTTACACATTCACTTTCGCATTTTCGTCGGATATAAGTTTAGAATTCAACATATTTATTGAGAACACTTATTTCTTTCAAATTCACATTCAATGAAGCACTTCTAATATGATCTCAGTTATCAAAGTCCTCATACTATCAATGTCTGGCATTTTTCATGCTCACATAATTATCAATTTAATAATCGAAATTTAGGCAAATATAATTATTCCTAGTGAAAAACATCTAAGTTACTCACAGTACGCTCCAGATAGCTATTGGCTTGACATCCCAGCAAAGTCTAGATGCGGTCGTTCAATTTGCGCTTCTATATCATCCCATACAGACATTTATACACATGACTAATTTGCTCAATCATATTTATACTCAATCATACTTACATATGTGTGTGTGTGTGTGCGTGTGTGTGTGTGTGTGTGTGTGTTATGTACAATGCATGCTCAATTTGACTATTCTGGGTATGTGTCCTTAATTACGAATCTTAATCATTTGATTATTCTAACATCATCAATCAATCATTCACTAATGTTATTCTAGCATTATATGATCACATAATATCAAATTTCTCATTCATTCTTACTCAATACGCCTTACTCACTTTAATCACCTAATCCATCATCAAACTAGGTTCATTCTAGGCCTCGTTCAAACTTAAATACATTATAAAAAGGTACCTTAGCATTAATTGTTTCAAACATCACTTAAAAGACAACATTTCTCTCTTTGTGTCTACCCACGATCATGGTGCACCTTCCCATAATTGTGACAGAAGCTTGTGGAACTGGCCACGATCGTGGAGAATTTACCACGATTGTGACAGAACCCAAATTTGCCAGGCCACAATCATGAGGACTATGCCACGATCGTGCTCTACCTTTTCTTTCTTCATTTTTCCACGAATTCCATAACATAAATAACATCATTAACACTCCAATTTTCCAGCATTCATGTCTATTTATGTAAGTTCAGTTCATACTAATCTAATTACCATATTAGTAGCATTAAAGTCCTCAAAAATCTATTCAATTAAATCATTATCATTTACTAATCCCTTTATCAATAAATCATTCACCAATATAATTCTAGCATTATATGATCACATAATATCTAATTTCTAATTCATTCTTACTCAATACACCTTACTCACTTTAATCACTTAATCCATTATCAAACTAGGTTCATTCTAGGCCTCATTCAAACTTAAATACATTATAAAAAGGTACCT
The DNA here is from genome assembly GCA_027563885.1 of Erythroxylum longipes. Taxonomy (NCBI): domain Eukaryota; kingdom Viridiplantae; phylum Streptophyta; class Magnoliopsida; order Malpighiales; family Erythroxylaceae; genus Erythroxylum; species Erythroxylum longipes. The sequence continues at coordinate 31,734,414 of JAOQMS010000008.1, read as the reverse complement.
TAGCATTAATTGTTTCAAACATCACTTAAAAGAAAACATTTCTTTCTTTGTGTCTGCCCACGATCATAGTAGACCTTCCTACGATCGTGACAGAAGCTTATGGAACTGCCCACGATTGTGGAGACTTTACCACGATTGTGATAGAACCTAAATTTGCCAGGCCACAATCATATGGACTATGCCACGATCATGCTCTACCTTTTCTTTCTTCATTTTTCCACGAATTCCACAACATAAATAACATCATTAACACTCCAATTTTCCAACATTCATGTCTATTTATGCGACTTCAGTTTATACTAATCTAATTACCATATTAGTAGCATTAAAGTCCTCAAAAATCTATTCAATTAAATCATTATCATTTACTAATCCCTTCATTCAATTAATCCAAACTATTTCCACATTCTTAAGCTTTCCATACTATATCCAAAACATCTCATGCATAGTTAATCACTTCTACTTCATTTCCTCTTCATTCTCTCCTCAATTACATCTCAATATCAACCATTAAAACAATCCATAAATCATTGTTCATTAATCATACAAAAACAGCATATGATTTCTATCATTCACTATCATCTTAGTTCTGCTCATTTCAAGAACACTATTTTAGTGTTTTCTTTAACTTAAAAGCTCTATCCATTTCATCATATAACAACCTATAATCCATGATTTTCATATTCTCAAAATAAGAACACAACATATACATTCATTCATCAATTTTTTGCACTTATCATCAACACAAAAATAGGACATAAACATATCTCTTTATTCATTAACTTTCAACTCTCATTTAAACACCATTTTTACTATTAATCCATCTCAAAAACATCCCTATAACAATTCATAGATATTACTCATCATAAACACAAAAACAAGACATGAATAATTCCATTTACACTTTCAATTTATCCCGAATGATCGTCATAAATGCTTTTATTAAATAAACCATGAAGATTCTTAATATGTCACTTACTTGTTTTAGCTCCAAATTTTGAATATCACGTAACCCTAACCTTCTCCAAGCATCACATGATCATCATCATTTAAGGAGGAAAGATTAGGTTTTATAGTTACAAGATAAAGGAGATAACATGGTCTTGAAGAAACAAAGTGAAGGATAATAGAAATATCAACGTGAAGGGGTGAAAGAGAGACAATCGTGAGTGAAGAAAATGAAGAATGAAAATGAAGAAGAGAAGAAGAGAGAGCATGTAAAGAAAATAAGAGAGAAAGACCATGAAATGGTCATTCAAGGTAATACGTCGAGTGTGAGGTGTGTGGCAAGTCGCTTAACACTAGTCACTTGCCACATGTCCTCCTCTTATGGTCTCTACTTGGCCCTTTTTAATAACTAGTCTATTTGTCTCCCAATTTCTAATCCAATTGTCTCCCAATTTTCTATGAAACTTGTCAAATAATCCTCAAACCACTTGTCAATTATCTCTATTGCCATATGCCTTTTATTTCTAATACCATTTATCAATTTATCTTGCCACTTGGCATATTTCCTAATCCAAAATACATAAAATTTCATAAATTTCTCAAATTTTCACCAAAACTTCTAAATTAATAATTATACTCACCAAATCAAAATTCAAGACATAATATTCACTATTCACGTTATAATCACTTTAAAATCATTGATACCTGAAATATGTCAATTGAGTGCATATACAGTCATTGTAATATGTACAATCAATATTCATGTATGTGTATGCTAATGGTATGCATGAGCATGAAATGCATTTCTTAATTTCTGAATACTATTTCTCATATGCAGAAATCTAAGGTTCTACCCCTTAGTATGGGAAAACGGCATGTTACAATAATAGGTTACAATCTAGTCTAATTCTCATCTATTTATAATATTTTAGCTCCCTTGCTATGTTGCTTTGTTAAACTAGGATAGCTCTTCTTCTTCTTCTTCTTCTTCTTCTTCTTCTTCTTCTTCTTCTTTATTACCAGTACTACTACTACTACTATTATTATTATTATTATTATTATGGTCATCATCATCATCATCATCATCATCATCATTATACAAAATAACATAGATCCAAATATTATAGTTAAGTTTGACAAAAAAAATCAATAAAAGTAAAATAAGTTAATTGAAGGAGTAGATCTTTCTCAATTAAACTTAAGCTATATGATAACCCTTTTCTGAAACTTATAGTGATCTTTAGTTGAAAAGCACATATTAAATATAAAAGGGGAAAAACCACAAGAAATATTTTACAGACCATATCCAATATGCATCACAATTGAAACCTTTTTAATTTTTTTCAAAATATAAGCAATTATATTAAAAAAAAAGTGGCAAACCTAAAGCTCACCAAGTTACAAGCTCTCCAATACAAACATCAAACCTATAAAAGGAGAACTACATGAATGTTACATAACTTGAATAATATAACTAGTCAGTTTGCTTAAGACTCAGGCTGACATTATAGTCTGCTATCAACTAAAACTAGACATTTTGCGAGAGCAGGAGCGCATCATTATGTTTAACTCGATTACCTTAACCAGGAGACATGCCATTAATGTTCCATGAGGAGGTTAGTGAGGGATTGCAATCCTTAACAACTTAGTGAATTAGAAGTTGTTCCTTTATCTAGAAGATCAACCCTGATGTTAACAAGTCATTGAATTTGTTAAGACTTTAAAATACTATAATTTTTATCCTTCTATAATACATATATAGTGTTCCCAAAGCTATAGTGATTATTAATCTGTTCCCTTTACGATAAGTTTTTATTTGATTATAAAGCCATTGAATTACTTCTTCATAATTATTCATGGTCACATCTAATTAACAAAAAGCTTATACTGATTTCCACCCATCTGATGTGTATTTTTGCATTGCTCAGTTGATCGAATAAATCTGCAACAAGAAGAATGAAGCCAGATTTAATAACTACTTTGTAGCTCCAGAATGTTATAAGAAGAAACTTTTAATATCGAAATACTTGTACTAAACCTTTTTCATTTAGACTTATTATATTAATATAAATTGAGGTTATCTAATCCAATGTAAGAAACATTTAAATTTTATTATAAATTAAATTTAAATTTTAGAGATTTAATCTCAATAAATATTAACAAATTTTCAAATACTAATATAAAGATTATCCTAAGGTTTTTATATTATACTTTTCTCATTTTATTTTTAATTATCTTAAATATTTTTAAAATATGTTATTTGAGTTGTCACTTTCTAGAAAATTCACATTTAAAAATGTTAAAGAAAAAAATAAAAATTTCAATTAAGTGAAAATAATTTATGAATAATTATACAAATAAAAGATTAAGAACTAATTACAAATATTAAAATTGAACTTATGTTTATTCTTGACGTGTAGTGAGATATGTGTTTAAATTAATTTTAAGATATTATGATTTTTGTGATTGCTATTACTAGTATTGAAAGTTATAAAAGAGTATAATTCTCAAAGTCAACAACCACAATTTGGCATATGGCATTACCATATACCATGTCCACAGTTACTCTTTTTAAACCTTGACAAAAACATTCTTAATAAGAGCTTAATTAATTGCTTCGAATCGAAGAAGACAGAATTTCAGTGTGCGAGTGTGTCCATCATTTAGCAATAACAAAAGGTCCGATGGGTCTTTTCAGGGATATGAAATGGAAGGGGGGAAAGGAATGTATGGGGTAAGTTATGGAGCATTGAGTCTTTCCATATACTTGCCACTCAACATTAGTGCAATTCTTGTTGTGTCTGCTGCCAGAAATTGCAACCAAAAGCGAAAACGATAAGATCTTGCAGAATAAAAGTGAAGCAATCAAAGGCATATAAGAAGAATAAGATAATAATACTTTCTTATCATTTTCCATCAAATCAGAAACACAAATCTGATACTTCTGTCTTTCCTTACATAGAGTCCAAACCCCATCAAGTAGGCCAAGAAAGATTCGGTTGATTTGTTTTGGATTACCCCTTTCCCAACAAGATCAAACCCTTGCAGTTTTCTTCATCACTTTCTGTTCTTGTTTTTCAATTTCTTGCTTCCTGTTCGTACTTCCCCCTACATTAATATTGATGTCTTCAAGAGGCCCAACACCTTGTAGTTTCTTCTTTTTTTTTTGGTAAATATAAGTTTTGAGTCATGATGGAAGAAAGCTCAAATGTATCTAAGATTTGAACAATGCCAACATATCCTTTTTCAAGTTCTGTCCGTTATTCTTGGTAGAAATAAGTTATTTAAGTCTAGTATATATATTTCTTAAAATGAAGAATATTACTACATGGTAATAATCGCTTGGGCTTGGTGAATAACTGGAAATACAGGAGACACCTGCCGTAAATAAATGAAGAGTTGCTTCGCAACTGCATAATACTTCTTCACCGATGTAATAATTTCCTGAAAGCATCAATTTGATCGCAGTCTATAATTCTAGATTGCCTTTTTTAAGCCCCCGAGTATGAAAAGGAGCTGTCTACTATTTAGCGAAGATGGTTTGAGACCGTGAGCATTTGCTCAACTCCTCGATAGAAGCATGATTTTTGCTACTTTTCAACGCATTTGGGTATCCACTTCTTTTTGCAAAAAATGGCTGGCCCTTGTTTGAATGGCAAAGTTTATTAAGGGGGACCGCTTATATCTATCTTAAAGTCTTTTATTTGCACCTTTTTCGTATTGTGATTAATCAATGTTGAGGTGATGTGTACAATACAATGAATGCAAGGCACGGGCGCTTCGTGTACCTTTCCATTCGAGCTTTCCGCAGCTACGATGACTAGAGTTCACGGCAAATAGAGAGCTCGAGCGAACCATTCACGGTACTCTTCATCCTCCATCGACATGTGAAGCTATATACTAGTTTAGGAGTCCTAGTTCGTAACCTTTATCCAAACGAAAAATACATTTATCTTTCCTATTTCCCTAATATATTGAACTTTTACTTAAATTCTTTCTTAGTTGTTAAAAATATAACAATTCCTCGACCAATAGTTGCATTGCACACATATGTAACTAGATCTTTTTTAATAAATTTAACAACTCTTCATTAAAATGTTTCAAATAGTAATAGGACTAAATTCAATATATGTTAAATAAATACGTTAATAATAAAAGATTAATATTAAAAATAATGTTCTCTTATTAGTATTTATTGTAGTCTTATACCTTTTAGGTATTTTAATTGCATCCTAAAATTAAAAATAAGCACCTATAAGATAACTATAAATTAAACGTTGTATTTTATTAACTACACTAATTTTGTCTATAACTATTGGATTTTATTAATTACATTAATTAATATTTCACTAATTTGCAATTTTTAGTAGGGCTAAAACTTAGTTGGAATAAAAAATGTTTAAAAATAAAAAATAATATAAAAGGTTGGATATTTATAGTTATGGTTCTTAAGAAATCACATAAAATACCTAAAATAAAAATAATGTTAATATTATTATATATCATCACGTATCCTTCACTTTGAAAATTTTAACACAAAATTAAGAATCATTATATATCCTCACATATCCTCCTCATTCTTAAGATTTAACACCAAATTAAGAGTCCTATAAAGTTCATAAAATTTTTAAAATCCAATATCGGATATTTCAATATGCTAGTGGATTTGATAAATTTTATTTATATTATTTTATAATATCTGTTTGGTATATACAGTACACTTTCATGTTGGTTCTCTTACAAATATGTTACATAAAAGATCTATTATTAATTTTACATTTTAAATATTAGAAATAATGTGTGGATTAAGAAAATAAAAAGTTTTGCATTTTAAATTAATTCTCCATATTTTCTAATTAAAAAATAAAATCTTACTAAAATTTAAGTTCATAATGTATAGGCCATAAGAATGAATATAATATTAGCACAAAACAATAATTTGATAATGAAATAAAGAATGATTTAGAGAGTTCTAAACCCTCTAGTTTTAAATGTTAATTTCTCTTTTATTTGTTTCAATTAATAACTTAACTTACTTAAAACTATATCAAATTAGTATAAAACATGAGATAAATTTCAATGTGCATAGAAATATAATATTTACACTAGTTGACAAATATAAATTTGTATTCAATTAAAAATTAAAAAATTGACAAAATGAAAGAAGTTGGATTGTTTTGTTGTATGTAACATAAGCCTTAGTTTATAGAAGATGGACTTCACCTGGATAGAGCTAACACACCAATAAAAAAATTGAGATAAAAAAAAGAACACACAAAATTTAACATGGAAAACCCCTTAATAAATATGGAAAAAAAAAACTACGGGCAAGAATAGAAAACTTTCCACTATAAAAAACAAAGATTACAAGAGGAAGATCTTATAATCCACACAAAGAATTAATACATAAGATTATGGGAAATAGATATTAGGGTGTAGAAAACTTTAAGTATATGTCTCCTTATATAGCCTCCATCGAGGCTTCTAAGGTCACTTACTTCCAATATGTGATAAGTAACATCCAACAATCTCCCACTTAGAGATTTGATTGAGAACCATTCAATCTCCACATCGTTCTTTCTATCTTGCCATTTCTCTATTGTCTACATCTCTGCTAAGCCATACAAGGATGTAAACCATATGAATTTATCAGTGATGATTAACTTTGTTAATCTACCACCTAAGTTCTCTTTTTTGTAAATTTTCTACATGTCCACACTTCCATCTTCCACCTATTCGCTGACAAAATGATATTAAACTCCTATGTGTTTAGTTCTGGAATGAAAAGTTGGATGGTTTGCAATAGGCAAGGCAATCTGACTATCACAATACAAAGGATTTTTCTTTTGTTGGTTCCCAAGCTTCACCAAAACGTTTTTATCCAGATTGATTCCTTACGAGCTTCTATATCTGTCATATACTCAGCTTCTATTATAAATAGTGTTACAACTGTTTATAGTTTAGATACCTAGCTCACAGCTCCTCCTGTAATTGTAAACACATAGCTCGTAGTGGATTTTCTTTTATCAAGATCGCCTGCAAAATCAAAATCAACGTATCCTTTGATAATAAATTCAGATCCTACATAACATAAAGCAACATCTGAGATCCCTTTAATATATCTTAGGATCCTCTTTACAGCCCACCAGTGTTCTCGACCAGGATTCTCCATGTAATGACTAACCATTCCCACTGCATGTGTAATGTCTGGTTTTATGCAAATCATAGAGAACATTAAACTTTCCTAGCTGCTGCATATGGTACTTGAGACATGTCCTTCCTCTCTTCTTCATTGGTAAGGCTTTTACTTGAAGATAACTTAAAATTAACATGAATAGGGGTAGAGATTGATTTACAATCTTGCATATTGAAGTGTAGCAAGATTGTTTTCAAGTAATTCTTTTGAGAAAGTCAAATCTTCCTGTTATTTCTATCTCAGTAAATTTGCATCCTTAGAATCTTGGTTACTGGTGCTAAATCCTTCATTTCAAACTCTCCGGCTAACTGAGCCTTCAAATCTTAAATACGATCTTTGTTGGGACTTATAACCAACATGTTGTCAACATACAACAATAATACAATGAAATCATTATTACTAAACCTCTTGAAATATGCACAAGGGTTTGCATTAAATTGGTTAAATCCACAACTCATTATAAAGGAATCAAATCTTTTATATCAACATCTTGGCGCCTGTTTTAAACCATAAAAAATTTGTTCAACCTGTAAACCAATTTCTCTTTCTTTAGTTCTTCAAAACCTTCTAGTTGATGTATGTAAATGTTTTCTTCAAAATATCCATGAAGAAATGTAGTCTTTACATCTAACTGCTCTAAATATAGATCAAAAGCACACATAGCTTGGACAATCCGAATTGTATTAAGATGAACCACAAGTGAAAAATTTTCAATAAATTCCATACCTTCTTTTTAAGCATATCCTTTTAGCACCAACCTTGTGCTATACCGCTCCACCTGATCATCAATATTACGTTTAATCTTGTACACCCACTTGTTGCCAATGGGCTTTCTCCCTTGTGTTAGTGGCATAAACTTCCATGTCTTATTCTTATGAAGAGCTTATATTTCTTCTTGCATTACTGCCACCCAAAGTGATGCATCTGAGCTATTGGTTACTTCTAGGAATGTTGATGATTCTCTATCTTTTATTAAGAGACAATATGCAACTTTGCCCTCTATAATATAATTAGACTGCTAGGTCAGGGTTTTCCTTTGACTGGTTGACTGTTGAACTTATGTATTTTAATATGTAACTGGTTTTTGCTCCTCGTGAATTAACATAGCTTCAGTAAAATCTTTTTGTTTAATCTTCCTTTCTTCCTAAATTGTTACAACCTCAAAATTTTCTTTAGATATGCTACTTTGATCTTTCTCTTGTAGTTTATCTTTTTCAAATATGACATCTCTACTAATAATGAGCTTTTGGGCAGTGAGATCCCACAGTCGATATCTCTTGACTCCATCAGCTTACCCCATAAATCTACATTTTATAGATTTTGGACCTAGTTTTATGATCTCTTGGGTATTGTACATCATGAACACAGGACTTCTAAATGTGTGTACCTAAGAATAATTTGCTAGTTTACTGGTCATTATCTCCATCAATGTCTTAGATCAATAGATCTTGTTGGCGTTCGATTAATCACACAGCAAGCGGTCTTCACTACTTCTACCGGAAAGACTTTGCCATATTTGCAGTTCTTAACATGGCTCTAGTTCTTTCAAGTAGAGTTATGTTCATTCGCTCTGTCACTCAATTTTGTTGAGGAGTGTGAGGCATCATAAATTGGCATTTAATGCCTTCTCGATTACAAAAGTCAATAAACTCATCACTAGTATATTCTCCACCATTATGAGTCCTAAGGCACTTATTTTTCTTCCCCGTATCTACCACAAGCTACACTTTAAAGGTTGTGAAGATTAGAAATACATTTGCTTTTCTCTTGATAGGATACACCCAACATCTTTTAGAGCAATTATCAATTAAGGTCACAAACTACCGTGCTCTGCTAAGAGACATAACTAGTGCTTGTCATACATCAAAGTGAATCAATTCTAGGACATCTTTACTTCTAAAATTAGATGCATTAAATTTCAATTTATGCTGCTTACTTGTAACACAATGCTTATAAAAGGATAATGATACCTTCGTAAGACAAAGGAGTAGTTTCTGCTCAGCAACAATCTTCAATCCTTGTTTTGACATGTGGCCAAGTTTACGGTGCAACAAATTTGTTGCATTTTCTATAGAACTAACTGAAGCAACTGATGCATTTGCTTTCAAATTTGTCTCTTCCGTAAGCTTGTATAAGTTTGCAACTATCCTTTCCACCTTCATTACTACATGCACTCCTTTAATCACTTCATAACTCCATTTCGAATGTAGGTCTCGTACCCAATTTCATCCAGTTGTCCTAAAGACAATAGATTTTTCTTCAAGCCCTTCACATGTCTCACATTTTTTATAGTGTGAAATGTACCATCATACATCTTCAAATTGATGGTGCCAATCTCAACAATCTCTATTTTGATCACCTTCATATCTCCGTTTTGAATGTAGTTCTTGTACCCAATTTCATCTAATTATGCTAAAGAAAATAGATTCTTCTTCAAGCCCTTCACTTGTTGCATATTTTGTATAGTGTGAAATCTACCATCATACATCTTTAAATTGATGGTGCCAATCTTAGCAATCTCCAAGATGTAGGGAAATGATCATGCCTTGTAGCACACTAGTACCATCACTAGTAATTAGATAATGCTTTGTAATATCGAATTTGGTCGACATTGCTTCTATCACAATTTGGCTCTTATAACATAAGAATTGACTCTCACTTTCTTACGTGAAAAGGGAAACTACCTTGAGTTACCTCCACGTAGTACATATAATAAGACTATAGTACACCAAAAAAGCTCCTAAGAAAGGCTAGAGGGGTCACAAATGGTCCCACTTAAAATCCAATCTCCTTAAACAAGACTATTCCTATACAAGATTTAAATCACCTCATATATCGACAAAAAATGCCTAAAACAACAACAAGAACTTGAGAATAAAACCACCCGTAATCCACAGGAACACTAAAGAAAAACTCGTTTTCTAATGTGAAAGATCAAACTATACTGTAGCCACAGACCATACTTAAGCAAACTAATAGTTGTAGATTGCATCGAGTTTTTGTGGGTAGTTTAGTTTGTATTTAATTATTAATTTGATTGTTTAGTGTGTGCTTAGGTTAAAATTGTGTTAGTTAGTGGATATTTGTGTTTTAGGTGTTTTATTGGTTAGAGCATGCTTTCGTGCTTCAATTATATATTTTTTAGGTGTTTAATGTGTTTGCTAGTGTTCTAGGGTAAAGAGTGAAAAATAGAGAAGATTCATAGAATACTTGGGAGCTAACCCAGGGCCAGGATCGATAGAAGGATGATGGAGGGGCCACGATCGTAGCATAATCTGCGATGATCGTAACAGAAGGTCAAAATCTTGGATAGACACAGGAATGATTCCAGTTTTAAGTTTTTTAGGGAATTTTCGAATCTTTTAGACCCGGAAAAGACCCTAGCCCTAACTAAAAAGACTATATAAAGGAAAGAGATGTAACCTTAAAGGGAGCTTCATTTTTTGCCACTTTTGGAAAACCCTCAAGGAGAGAGAGAGAAGAGAAAAAGGAGAAAGGAGCGGGTCTTTGCAGCTGATGCTTTCCCAAGGCATCCGAATCCCCATTCTATTATGTATTTCTTCCATCTTGTTGTTCTTTTCATTAAATATGAATATGAATATGTGTATGGATTTGATTGGATTTAGCCTTGATTTAATGTTATCTAGTTATTATTGTGTTATTGTGATTGGGTGTGGTGATTGATTATGTTATTTGCATATTTTGATAATAAACTGTGAGGGTGAACTGGATAAAAATTATTAGATCGCGTTAATTGGAGTTAGGTGATCTTATTGACCATGCAATCAATCTAGTCAGCTATTATATGGAGAGAGATCCCGTATGAGACCTTACTATTTATTAGAGGGCTTAAGATCTAATTAGAATTCTGGGTCATTTGTTAATTGAGATATTGCAAATCCTATAATTTAATTTGGGTTAATGAATTAGGGTGCATTATTGTAACTCAAGAGTGAGAGATCTCTCCTTTGATAGTATAGAACCGACACCCAATTAACACATAAATGGCTAGGTTAGCATTAAAGATAGGAAGAATCCACTCTCCCATAATATAGTAATTTTCCTTGATTGATTTCCTTTGTGAATTTTGTATTGCTCAATTTTAATTCCTTTTGTGTTAAATTCCTGAATTACATTCCCCTTAATCAAATTCTTGTGTTTAATTTCTTGTTCGATTTTATTTTCATTTTAATAATTTTCTAGCCTTAGATAACTTAGGATTAGATTAGTTCGCCCTCCTCATAAGATTGACCCTTCACTTACTACAAATCATGACTCGTGCACTTTCAGTGTTTAAGGGTTATAAAAATAGTAAAGCTTATAAATTAGACAATAAGTTTTTGACGTCATTGCTAGGGAGGTGTAGGATTAGTTTAATTCTTTTAGTCTAAGGATTAAGAAATTAGAAGAAAAAAGGAAGGAAGTTTGGGCATAAGTTGAAGACACATCTTTTGGACATCATATGGCAACCATAAGGAATCAAAAAGGCTAAATTCCAAGAAGAAATAAAAAGAACAATGATGGAGGATCTATACTATAGGGATCAAGGAACTCTTGCGGACTTCAATGAGGCACAATTTAGCGAGGAAAATTATCATCTTTATATGAACACGTACACTACATGGTGGCAAAACCCAAATTTCTTTTGTCTAAAAAAGTAAGGACTCCTTTGGGACATCAAGACCTATTAGGATTTTAGCAAGATGAGTCCAATTCATAGGATTCCAAGTTAGATAAAATCCTGGATAAGCTCACAGACTTGGAAGAGAAACATAAAAGAATGGAAGAGAAGTTTGAGCCAGTAACAGAAGATCATGCCTCTTCTATTCACAACCTAAAGGTTCAAATGGGCCAATTTTCCTGGGAGTTTTGTAAGAGAAGTGTGGAAAAATGTTTGTGCAATATGAAAGTAAATTCAATAAAGCTATGTCATGTTATCACACTTAGGAATGGGGTAGAGCTAGAAGAAGTAGCAAGAAATCAAGTTGTTGTAAAAGACCAAGAAATGAAGAAAGATGATGAAGAAAAGGATGAAACCCACCCCCCTAATTTATTCTCCATATCTTGGCAAACCATGCTTGAACAATGAAAAAGCTTTAGTATATGTTTATAAAGAGAACATTATCCTTCGGGTTAGTAATGACCAAGTGACATTTAACATGAATGATGTATTAAAGAATCTAAAGGAGGGTGACTCATTCAGGAGAATTGATGTGTTCGAATCTTTAAAAGATCAAAAGGAAGAACAGATGACAATGGACATTAAGTTTGAAGAAGCTATAAAGGTCCTTGTTTGTGAAGCAAAAGAATAAGAAGAAGAAAAGGGGGTGACTAAGGAAGAGTAAGAATAGCTCACCCTTTTACCAAACAAACTACTAGACTTAATAAAAGATTCTCTAACTAAACCTAACGATTTTAATCAAACTACTAAATGTGCTAATTTATGGTCCTTAGCTTGACTTTGCATTCATGAAGGCATCTTAATTGTTCGAACAAAAAGAAATCACTTCTTTGTCCTTGGGAATTGCTCCTCCAAGATATAGCTTGTAATGATGCCCGTTGTTTCCTTGTTAGCATTTTCCAATTTGAGGGCTCCATGATCGAAAACTTTAATGATCGTAATTTTAACTTCCCTAGAAACAGCCTCAACCTTAAATTATATTACAGAAATGCATCTCCTATTTTAAATTCCTTTTGTTTGAGACAAGAATCGTGTTGTTTCTTTACCTTTTTCTTGTAGAGTTTGGCATTTTCATACGCATTATAATGAAACTCTTCAAGTTCATCTAGTTGTAAAAGTCTCTTTTCGCCTGCTTGCTTCCAATAAAAATTAATGCTTTAATTGCCCAGTATGCTCGATGTTCTAGTTCAACCAGAAAATGACAAGCTTTTTCATACACAAGCCTATAAGGAGTTGTTCCAATAGGTGTTTTGAAAGCAATCCTATAAGCCTATAGGGCATCATCTAACTTTATTGCCCAATCCTTCCTGAAGTTGTTCATCGTCTTTTTTAAAATTCATTTCAGTTCTCAATTGACAACTTCCACCTAGCACTAGTCCGTGGATCGTAAGGTGTAGCAACAAGGTGGTACACTCCATATCTTTTTAAGAGAGCGTTAAATGATCTATTGCAGAAATGTGGACCTCCATCACTTATTATCATATGTGGCACTCCAAACTGATTGAATAACCGTTTGATGAACTTTTACACTGCCTTTCCATCATTGGTTAGAGATGCCACTACTTCAGCCCAACACAAAACATAATCCACCCCTACTAAAATGTACATGTTTCCCATAGAAGATGGGAAAGGACCTATAAAGTCGATGCCCCATATATCAAAGACTTCCGCTTCTAAATGTTGGACAAAGGCATCTCATCTCTTTTAGAGATGTTACCTATTCTCTGGCATCGATCACATTGTGCTACGAAATTCTAAGCATCCTTAAACAATTGTGGCCAATAAAATCCACTGTCAAATATCCGAGCCACCGTTTTGTTGGCTTCATAATGTCCAGCATACTGACCTTCATGACATTGCTTTTAGATGTCCAACATTTCTTCCTTTGGAACACATCATCGCGTTAATCCATCAGTGCATGTTTTATATAAAATTGGATCATCCCAAATATATCGATTACAACCATGCAAGAATCTCTTTCTTTGTTGGTAAGATAAATCTTAAGGAAGTTTACCATTGGCAACATAATTTAAGATATCAACAAACCATGGTGTAGTCAAACTATCAAGTAACATCAAGGTTTCATCGAGAAATTTTTCATTAATATCTTCGTTTGGCTTGCATTCCCCTCCTTCCAATCTGGATAAATGGTCTACAACCACATTTTTTGCTTCCTTTTTATCTCTCACCTCTATATCAAATTCTTATAAAAGTAACACCCATTGAATGAGCCTTGGTTTTGCATCTTTTTTGTTGAAAAGATATTTTAACGCTGCATGCTCAGTGAATACGATTACCTTTGAACCCAAAAGGTATTGTGGAAACTTATCACACACGTACACTACCGTGAGTAATTCCTTCTCTATAGTAGTGTAATTCAGCTGAGGTCCAGTAAGGGTCTTGCTGGAATAATAAATCATATGCAACCTTTTATCTTTCCTTTGGCCCAATACACAACCTATGACTTGGTCGCTTGCATTACACATAACTTCAAATGGAAGTGTCCAGTCCGGTGGTGATAGAATTGATGCTAATATTAATGCCTCCTTTAATTTGCTGAATGTAGCCATACACTTGTCATCAAACAGGAAGGCAACATCCTTGACTAAAAGTTTTGTCAAAGGTCTTATGACTTGCGAAAAGTCTTTGATAAATCGACGGTAAAATCCTGCATGACCTAAGAATCCTTGCACACCTTTTACATTGCTTAGGGGTGGAAGTTTCTATATCACTTTTGTTTTCTCTCTATCGACCTCAAATCTTTGGTGTGAGATTTTATGCCCTAACATTATCCCCTCTTGCACTATAAAATGGCATTTCTCCTAATGCAGCACCATGTGTAACTCTTCATATCTTTGAAGAACTCTATACAAATTTGTTAAACACATCTTGAAAGAATCTCCAAAAATTGAAAAATCATCTATAAACACCTCCATTATATTTTCTGTCATGTCGACAAAGATAGATATCATACATCTTTGAAATATAGCTGGGGCATTGCATAGTCTGAAAGGCATTCATCTGTACGCGAATGTACCATAAGGCTAGGTGAATATGGTCTTTTCTTCATCATCAGGGTAAATGATGATCTAATTATATCTCGAATATCCATCCAGGAAGTAATAAAACGAATGTCTCGCCACCTTTTCTATCATCTGGTCTATGAACGAAAGAGGAAAATGATCTCTCTTAGTCACTGAGTTGAGTTTGCGATAATCTATGCATACTCTCCACCTGTGACCATTCTTGTTGAAATTATTTCTCCACTATCACTTTCTACTACCATCATTCCACCCTTTTTAGGTACACATTGTACTGGATTATCTCCTTCTTGACTACCTCCTTCATGCTAGGGTTAAACCTTCGTTGATGCTTCCTCACTGTTCTACATCCTTCCTTTAGGTTTATTCGGTACATGTAAACATTTGGGCTTATATCTCAAATATTAGCAATCTACCATCCGATGGCTTTCATTCACTTTCTAACAATTTCTACCACCTTACTTTCTTATTTCTTATTCAATTGATTAGAGATGACTATCGGTAACATTTTACCTTCACCTAGAAAGGTATATCTGAGATGTGCAGGTAAAGGTTTAAACTTTGATAAGGGTGGTTTTTCTATAGATGGTGGTATGAGTGCTTCGGTTTGAACCAATTTATCTTGATGCATTTGAACATCCAACTCCTCCATCTCATCGTCTCCTTTAGATTTAAGTTTTTGATATCCATTTTCTATCTCTGCTTCCACTGACTATACTTTTGCGATGCAACTCTCAACTTGTTCTTGCAAATTTTGATCCGTAATTTCAATCTTCATGCATACGCTGCTTGTAATTGGATTCCTTAAAGCCTTATTTATCTTAAATTTGATCTGATCCTTGCCTATTCGAAGGGTTAATTTCCCTTTGTGAACGTCAATTATTACTTTCCCTGTATTCATAAATGGCCGACTTAGGATCAGTGGACAGTTCTTATCTTCTTCAAAATTGAGAACCACAAAATCTACAAGAATAATGAACTTGTCCACTTGCATCGAAATGTCTTCCACTATTCCAAATGGTCTTTTAATAGATTGATCAACCAACTGAATTAACATTGACGTTGTCTTAACCTCACGCGGTCCTAATTTCTTAAATATTGATAAAGGCATAAGGTTAATACTTACACCTAAATCGCACAAGCAATTTGTGAATTCAAACTCACCAACCACACAGGGTATTGTGAAGCTCCCTGGATCCTTCAATTTAGATGGCATTTGAGTGGTGACTATGGAACTATAGGTGCCAGTTAGAGCTACCGTCTAATTATCTTCCCAATTACACTTTTTTGATAATATTTCCTTCAAAAATTTTGCGTATTTAGGCATGTGTTCCAAAGCTTCTACAAATGTCTTTAATTTCTCAACAAATTTTGCAAATTGTGCATCTAGATTCTTCTTTTGTAATCGTTGAGGAAAAGGGATCTTGGGTTGATATGGTGGAGGGGTGAAATGAGGGTATTCGCTCATATTCACTTCTTTCTCCTTTTCTTGATTTTTCTCAATAGGATGGATGAGCTCCTCTATTGTCTTTATGGGTGGTTTGAGTTCCTTCCCACTTCGAAGTGTAATCGCCTTTATTTGCTCTCTTAGTTTTGTTCCTGAGGTGCTAGGAAGACTTCCCACATTTCACATAAAGAAAAAGTTCGACAATTGGTTTACTTGGACCTCTAGATTATAGATTGAAGAGGCATGGTTCTTTGTTACTTGTTTAAATTTTCCTTCTAGTTTCTTTTGTGCATCGTCTAGAGTTCCAATCTTATCTAAAATCCTATCCAATTTGGATTCCATTTAGCTTGGTTTATCCAATTTGGATTCCATTTAGCTTGGTTTATCTCGTTGGAAGCTTGGTTTTCCTCGAGGTCTGAACTGTCCTCCAGTATTGTTTATGCACGAGAAGTTAGGGTGATTCTTTCATCTAGGGTTGTAAGTGTTAGAGTAGGGATTATTTCCCCCTCCTCACTCGTATTGAGCTCCCATATAATTCACTTGCTCTGGATTGCTTTCCTTCATCAAAAAACAATCCACCGTGTCATGATCCATTTGTCCATAGAGTTCACACTTTAATTGCATGGCTTTTACCGAAGCTGAGGACGACGCCTTCATGTTGTTGAGTTGTTGTGTTAAGTTGTCAATTTTAGCTTGCATCTCCGTCATTTGATTGACGACCACAATTCCTTTTTGTTATCGGAAAATAGTGGTTTGTTTACTCCACTCGTTCGTACATAGGCAACTATTTCGCTATCTCCTTTATCAACTATTCCGCTTCATCTACCATCTTTCTCATCAATGATCCTCTTGAAGCTACATCAATTGTGCCTCTCGTTTGTGGGTTTACTCCGTTATAGAATGTTTTTAGCAAGAATTCCTTGCGTAAGTTATGGTGTGGGCATTTCCGTTGCAAATCCTTGTATCTTTCTCACTCTTCACAGATCTATTCCCTGTCACTTTGTTGGAAGTTAGTAATCTCCTTAATGATCTTCGTAGTCTTGGTCAAGGGAAAATGCTTATCTAAAAAGACATGAATTAGCTAATTTCAACTACATGACTCGATCTTCTCGTGACACTTGCGTTCATGCAAGAGCACGATTTCAGAAATAGAAAAAATTAAAACAAAAATTAAAACTAAGTAAATGCCTTAAATTATAGAATTAAACTAATTGCCTCCCCAATAAAGGCGCCAAAAACTTGATCGTGGTTTTTCAATGTGTGTAAGTTTTAGTTGATTAATCTCGATAATCAGCAAGCGTACGGGTTGTTCGTGTAGTATTTAAGATGTTGATCCCATAAGAAGGGATAATCTAATCCTAAAATCTAAGGTCAAAATAAATCGCAGAAATTCAAATGTAACGAAACTAAAACAAGAATGCAATTCAATCAAGCAAATCAATTCAAGAATCAATTATGAAAATATTAACAAATTAGCAGTTGCAACACACACTCAAGAATCAACTTAGGGAACTACTAATTGAGAGAAAAGGCATTTTACTTATCTTTAACGCTAACCTAATCAATTATGAATTATTGGGTTATTGGTTTTAGATGATCCTAGGGTTGATTACCCTTTCTCGAGTTATAATCATTAACATTAATTTATAAACCCTAATCAGATAACGAAAGTTGAAATTTCTCAATTAACAACCTATCCAAAACCCTAATTAGATCTAAAGTTATCTAATAAACTATCGGAAACTATTGCAAGATCTCTCTTCGCACAATTTTACTGATTTGATTTAATTCTTGTTTTATTAAATCACAAAACTCTCGTTAGCCTAATTTAATTATTTTTTACTCAATTCACCCTCTTAGTTTATCACCAAATTATGCAATTGCAGAAATTAAGTCACAATAAATCTAGTAATATGTAAATAATCAAATTTCATTAAATCAAAGACAAAACCTCGAAGGTGAGTTTAGAAACAACATCAACATCCAAAAATCCTATCATTAACCATTATTACAATTCGATACAATAACAAAATTGAAAATAACAGGAAATACGAATTTGAATAGACGACAGGAGGAAGCGATGTCAGAAAACTACTGATCCAGGAAATACGTTGAGTCGGCTTCTTCTCCACTTCTCTCTTTCTTCTTCTCTTTCTCTATCTCTCAACAATTCTCTCTAGGTTTTCTCTGAAAAATGGCTAATGTAAAAGCTCACCCTCTTCTTTGTCTTATTTTTTAAATACCTTTTGTGTTTTGAGCGGCCCTAAGGCTTTTTCGGGGTCGAAAAGGTCCAAAAAATCTCTCAAAACTTGACGTTTTTTAGTGTCTGTTTGTTTGCCCAACGTAGGCCACGATCGTGGGCCACATCCAAGTCTTGTGTCACGAACGTTTGCAAGCAAGCCACGATTGTGGGCCATGTCTTGTGCTTTTATCATGATCGTGAGCTGACTCCAATGCTTCTGTCACAATTGTAGCTTATTGTGCCACGATCATAGGTTGTTGTTTCAACCCTAGTGTCTCCAAAACTTCTCCGTTCTTTGATGTTGACCCTAAAATACTAAAAAATATATCAAGGTACCTCAAAAACATAATAATTAAGCTCAAAGACTTGTACTAACCCATGAAACACTTAAAACATAAATAATTAAGAAACTAACACAATTATAATCTGAACACATACTAAATGATTGAATTAACCAATAAATACATATCAAACTAAGCCCTAAAACACGATGTAATTCACACTTATCAACAAGCAAATTTTTAGATATAGGGACATTGATAGTTGTAGATTGCATCGTATTTTTGTGGGTAGTTTATTTTGTATTTAGTTGTTAATTTGATTGTTTAGTGCGTGTTTAGGCTAGAATTGTGTTAATTAGTAGATATTTGTATTTTAAGTTTTTTATGGGTTAGAGCATGCTTTTGAGCTTCAATTTTATATTTTTGGGGTGTTTTGATGTGTTTGCTAGTGTTTCATGGCAAATAGTAGAAAATGAAGAAGATTTGGAGAAGACCTGAGAGCTAACTTAAGGCTACGATCATAACAGAAGGTCAAAATCTTGGCTACAATTATGGCTTGCACATGGATAAACCCAAGGATTTTCAGTTTTAAGTTTTTGAGGGACTTTTCAGACCCAAAAAAGATCCTAGGATTACCCTAACTGAAAAGACTATATAAAGGAAAGAGATGTAACCCTAAAGGGAGCTTCATTCTTTGCCACCTTTGGAAAACCCTCAAAAAGAGAGAAAGAAAAGAGAGAGAAGAAGATATAGAGGAGAAAGGAGCGGGTCTTCGCGACTACTACTCTCCCGAGGCATTCGGATCCCCATTCTATAGTGTATTTCTTTCATCTTGTTGTTCTTCGCTTTGAATATGAAGATGAATATGAATATATACATGGATTTGGGTTTGATTAAGATGTTGTAACTTTCCTTCAAGATTTGACCTTGATTTAATTTTAATCTAGTTATTATTGTGTTATTGTAATTAGGTATTGTGATTGATTGTGTTATTTGCATATTTTGTTAATAAACCGATAGGGTGAATCAGATAAAAATGATTAGATCGAGTTAATGGGAGTTAGGCAATCTAATTAACTATGCAATCAATCTAGTCGGTTATTATACGGAGAGAGATCTTGTGTGAAACCCGATCGTTTGTTAGAGGGCTTAAGATGTAATTAGAATTGTGAATCTTTCGTTAATTGAGAGATTGCAAATCCCATAATTTAATTAGGGTTAATGAATTAGGGTGCGTGATTATAACTCGAGAGGGAATGATTCCCCCTTTGATAGTCTAGAACTGACACCCTATTAACACATAAATTGCTAGTTTAGAATTAATAATAGGAAGAATCTCCTCTCCCATAATCTGGTAATTTTTTTGATTAATTTTCATTGTGAATTTTGTGTTGCTTAATTTTAATTCCTTTTGTGTTAAATTCCTGAGTTACATTCCCGCTAATCAAATTCTCGTGTTTAATTTCTTGTTCAATTTTATTTTCATTTTAATAATTTTCTGGCATTAGATAACTTAGAATTATGATTAGTTCACCCTCCTCATGGGATTGACCCTTCACTTACTACAAATAACGACTTGTGCGCTTGCGGTATTTGAGGGCTATAAAAATAGTAAAACTTCTAAAACTTAAGCTTTGATACTACTAATAGGAGATGAACTGCATCCGGATGAAGCAAACATACCAATAAAAGAAATTGAGATAAAAAAGGAACACACAAAATTTAACATGAAAAACTCCTTAACGAATATGTAAAAACTACGGGCAAGAATAGAAAACTTTCCACTATAAAAACAAAGATGACAAGAGGACGATCTCACAATTCACACCAAAAATTATTACACAAGGTTAGGGGAAAGAGATTTTGAGGTGTGGAAAACCTCAAGTATATGTCTCCTTATATAGCCTCCATTGAAGCTTCTAAGTTCACTTACTTCCAATATGAGACAAATAACATCCAAAATTAGTTAAGTATTTCAAATCGAATGTAAAATGGAAAAAAAAAACAAAAAATACCTCATTTCAGTTCCATAATTTCAAACTAACTTTTCGAAGTCAAAACGAGCATGAATCTACCAAAGCCTTCACCAGAGTCGATTCTCGAGACATCATTAAGACCTTTCTGTAGCTTTCACACGAACCTCTGAATGAGTTAAAATATCCGTATATTCACGATTTGCTTAAACAATTACAGGAGACTTTAACCTTATATATATATAATATCCATATCAAGCTTTCCTATCACAAGCTTAATACGGGTCCGATCTACACTTACTAAAATACATTTTCGTCACTAGACTTTAGTTCATTAACTCAAATCTTTTATTGGCCACTTCATTATTTTTATCTAAATCAAACTTGATTAACTTCACCAATAATTTATTAAAACCAGTAAAATGCAATTAATTATTGTCCAAGTCATAAGAAAATATCCAACAGTTATTCCTATCAATACTTCCGTAGTATGTAAAGAATTTAAAAGACTAATATGAATAACCTACCCTTCCTAAAGCCTCTCTTGTCCTTCCTTACAACTGGAATATTATACTTAAACGAGAAAGAAAAAATCCTTCTTAAACAGGTAAAATTATAGCCTATAACGGTGCCTTCATTATTTATACTTAGGCTTATAATAGACAGATTAAGGGGGCCACGAGCTTTGTTTAGGAGGCAACAACTGGGCTTCATGAGTGGCTTTACGATCAACTTATTAGTCAAATATCCTGCTTGGAAACCGCATCTTGAAATCGGTGCATACACTTTTATGGTAGCAGAAAAGAACAAAGGCTTTTGACCGTCCACCTTCTACAAAGAGGCTTTTCTGGCTTAAGAATGACAAAAACCACCACTGCAGGGAATACAATTATAAAGATGGCTGCAAAATTGTTCATTAACCATATGATAGGGATTATTGGCATTCCATTCTGGAAGTCACTTCTGAAAGATCAAAAAGGTTAGTGCCTGTGTCAGTTCCCAAAATTTATGTACATTTTTAATCAGTAAGCATGCTTTACGTACCAAACCAGAATCCAATGAAGTAGTATTCAACTGGGAAAGACCAATAAAAGTTAACAAACATCAGTAATCTCCTTTTCATTTTCTTCCAAGCAATTATATGAAGAGAAAACTTGTGAATCAATAATGAAAATCCATTTGGATGTCCATATAGTGGCAACTCTGTGATATTTTGTGAATCTAGTGGCAAACTTGACACACAGTACGAAGATAGGCGCTTCGGCCAAATTATAGTGTTTAATGCCTATTTGCTAGTCTATTAGCGAAAGCTGGACTTTGTAACTTTCACCCCAAATTAAAAAAAAATCTTCAAAAATTTTTTGTCTAATTTTACGATGTTTTATTTTATTCTATAAAGTTCAATCATTCATTTATATAAAACTCATATTTATTTATGCGAAACTCATATACAACCTATATAAATAAATAGTTAAGATTTAAGAATAAAACACTATAAAATTGATCAGAGTATCTTATCTTTTTTGTAAGGACTACCACGAAGCATTAAGCCATGTACTGTTGCATATAAAATCCCTTTTAGTACACGAAAAAAGAACAAACAAACGCCTCATTCTCTTATTAAATGCTCCGTACTCCTTCCACAAACACTCGTGAAAATGGCGGCCCTAACAATCAGAGACGAATCGGACTACGACAGCAGCTCCTCCTCTATAACGGTGCCAGATTCTAGCCGGAGCTGGATGAGTAATCTCAGTTTTGACAGTCGCCGGAGCTCCATTTCAATCACTTCTTCTTTGGTTGACACTTCACTTTGTGTTGCCCACAAGCCACACAAAGCTAACCAAGCGGCATGGGAGGCCATCAAGCGGCTACAGACCGCAAATGGCCGAGTTGGGCTTGAACACTTTCGTCTCCTTCGCAGACTGGGCAGTGGTGACTTGGGAAATGTCTATCTTTGTCAGATAAGGAATCCTGTTGTAGGCTTGCCGCAGTGTTTTTACGCCATGAAAGTGGTGGACAAAGAGGCACTTGCTATAAGGAACAAGTTGCAGAGAGCTGAAATAGAGAAGGAGATACTTGGTATGCTTGATCATCCTTTCCTTCCTACACTGTATGCAGAGTTTGAAGCTTCTCACTACTCTTGCTTGGTTATGGAGTACTGTCCTGGTGGGGATTTATATGCTGCAAAACTACGTCAGCCTGCAAACCGCTTTAGTATATGGTCTGCTAGGTAAGTATTCCATGTTAGTAACTTCTAGCGTTCCCAGTCTTTCTGTATTCCTAAAGAATCACTTTTAATTTTTTTCTGGCATGTATAGCTAAGCTAACATTTGGAGTAGTAAAAGTGATGCTTTTCTGTTTCTAGCTGATATGATTTTTTGGACATGTATTGCGTAAAAGTCGTAGTTGATAGTTGAATATGAATGAAATTATATATGCTTAAAGAGATTGTTGTATATATCATCTTGTACAGGTTTTACGCTGCCGAGATTCTCTTGGCACTAGAATATCTACACATGATGGGAATTGTCTATAGAGACCTGAAGCCTGAAAATGTGCTTGTTAGAGAAGATGGTCATGTCATGCTATCGGATTTTGATCTCTCTCTCAAATGTGATGTAGTTCCGAAGCTTTTAAGGTCCCACCACAGCTGGGAAAATGGTCAGAAGAAGGAAACTTGTTTTTTACAGTCCTGTGCTACACCTATACGGCCTGTGTTCTCTTGTTTTTCTGCCTCCGGCAAAAGACAGAAAATTGCCGTTACGACGATTGTAGAGCAAGTGGACAGTGATCATCAGCCAGAACCTATTGGAAGAACGCCAGAATTGGTGGCTGAGCCCATTAACGCTCGATCGAAGTCGTTTGTAGGAACACACGAGTACTTGGCTCCAGAAATCATCTCGGGGCAAGGACATGGGAGTGCAGTGGATTGGTGGACTCTAGGCGTTTTTTTGTATGAGATGGTGTATGGAAGGACACCATTCAAAGGTGAAAACAACGAGAAGACATTGATTAACATCCTTAAACAGCCATTAGTATTTCCAAGACTTGGTGTTAGTAACGTTAAAGAGTTTGAAGAACTTGTGAAAGTTCGGGACATCATTGCCAAGCTTCTTATCAAGAATCCCAAGAAGAGAATTGGAAGTCTAAAGGGATCTGTTGAGATCAAAAGGCATGATTTCTTCAAAGGTATTAATTGGGCTTTGATTAGAACAGTGAGGCCTCCCGAAGTCCCAAGTGATCTTTGCAAGATTAGAAGTAGAGCTCACATACCAAAACTAAGCAAGAAAGAAAGAGAAGCTCCATATCAGATTCCTCGTCATTTTGATTACTTCTGACTGCTTATTGTAAATAGAAATGGGTAAATGAATAGTAGTGTATGTTAAAGAGAGATTTAAAAAAAACAAAAAAAAGGTTTGATTTTGCCTTTGTTTTACTAGTGATGTGAAATATTGTTATTACATAATTATCACGGTATGACCATGATTCTTTTTTTTTTATGACCATGATTCTTTAAATTGCATGCACTGGTTTATTTCTGTGTGTAATTAATGACAATGCTTGCGTGTAAAAGGAGAGGGATTCCATAATTGTGGTAATGTGATTCTCACCAGAACAGAAGTCTATGAGATCATGTCATGTTGTAGCAATTATGAAGTACTTCTCAAATGATGGTAAATATTACATTATCAAACTTTGTTTTTCTTTTTAAATTTTTCTTCTACCTTCTCTAGTTCGTTACTTTTTCACTAACCCGCTTCTTTCGTGTATGTGGCAGCGCACTCACATGTCCTTACATAGATCAAAGGGCTGTGCAGCAACAAAATAAAGCTCCTCCATTCCTCAATTAATGCTAGTAGCTTCAACTTTGCTTTTTGTGCACAGAATATTATAAAACCTGTATTGAAGTTTTTTCGTTTCTTTATTCAACCACATTGAATTAAGTCAGAGAAAGTATCCCAAACATCGAAATAGAACTTGGGGGCTTGGCTAATATCAAACAATGTATAGAACTGGATCGTCTTTTTGTTTTTGGAATCAATATTATCTTTATGTAATCTTAAACGTAATAATAGATTTTAGGATTTGAAGAGGAGAAAGTAATGAGTACAAATAAAAAGAGCACGATTTCTGATTTTCTGTAATTGATGAATCATTCACAATTAATTTACATTAAGTGTTGAATAACATGTTACATGAATCATGCCAAACTATAATCTTGCAGGTTCTAATCATGGCTCACAGATTAAATATTGTCCATTGGAAATTAATCATACGCGTCACCTTCTAATTATTATTGTGCAAAGATCCGGAGTGATCATTATTCATAATGCTTTAGTTTTATTCTTTTTCTTTTATTGGATGATTCCTTGACAGTCAACAGAAAATGAAGCGTGAATGGCGTTGAACATTTAGCGAATTTGATGATGCAAGTTATGGGAATTTGAGACTGAGAGGGTCAGTGGATGCGAATGCGATCAGCCTGCCATGCAGGAGCACGCGAGAGCTGCTTTTAGCTTTGCTTTTGGACAACTTTTTTTGTTTGGGATTGTGTAGAGCATATGCATGAAGAAAGTGACTGGGCTCTCCTTCCTGCCACTGTTCCCAATTTCTCAGAGGTCCATTGTCAGATGTTTGAAGCATATGAAGATAATAATAAAATAATAACCACATTGCTTGGCTTTGATCTCGTAACGAAGTGTAATCGCCACGTAAGAGGTACACGAGTCGTTCAAGTAGTATATTAACAAATAAAATATCTTTTCTATAAAAGGGTTAGTATAACAAATGTTTATTTAAGTTGTTAGGTTTGTCATAGATGCATACATCGCATACATGCGTATGCAGCGGAAGTCTCAGAATCTATAATAACCCAAAAACTACAGAATCTAACATGCATGCATAGATATATAAAGAAAATGAAATATAAAAAATTTTAACTTTTATTTCTTCTCCTTTCTTGTTTCTTCTCATTGTTTGGATTGTTGCAAACATTAAACCCTTCCTTAATTATCTACGAACATGCAAAGAAGAAAAAGAAACAATGTATAAGGGTGATTTGAGCACCAAACTACGCAAAAAAGAAAAAGAAACAATATATAAGGGTGATTTGAGCACCAAACTAGATCAGTTCTAGTAGATGCTCAATATGAAAAGATAGATCAATAATCTTGCTACATGCACTTTGATTCATGCAACTCTTGCATAAATTACAAGAACAAAATTCTTAATTTCTCTCTCTTACTCTAGAACCCTTCTAGAGCCCCTATCCTCTCACTTGAGTGTGGAAGAAGTGTTAAAAACCTTGTGTACATAAGTGAAGAACTCACTTTTGTACCCATTTGTGCCCTCTGTCACGATTGAATGGGCATGGTCTGGCTCGCCTTCAGCCACGATCGTGACCTATGAGTCACAATTGTGGCCTGCTTAAATTTGGCCATACATGCTTTATTTTTTATCCAATCTTTTATGCGTGTGACCGTTAGGTTCTCAGTTATTTTAGGCATTTAAATTAACTCTTAATCCAATCAAATCATGAAGGGTTTCATGATGTCAATTTGCCAGAATATAAGTAGATTAACACACGAACTCTTCGATAGTTAATTATCTAACTTATGAACCTTTCTATAGACAATTACTGTGCAATTCTTCCTTTCATCATACTATACCCCACTTTTTTCAAACTATGGGCTATGTTTCAACTCCCACTAGACTGGCTACGTCACATCTAGTCCAAGTGATATTAGTTCTTGTCCGAGGATCTTATTACTCTTATATATGTCATTGAAGACTCTCTTCGTTACACATAACTGCTCTGGCCAGAGACTCTCGAGTAATGACCCTGACAAGAGGTCGTGGGTATCATGTCCTTTTATCAGGAGTGGTGAATCCTTTATTAGCTACCCAATTACCTTCGAATACCAATAGTTGTGCGCAATCACCACCCTAAGAGCGACCTCGTGTTGGATCCCCTTTTTTGGATTTTTATATTTTATTTTATTTTATTTATTTTATTAAATTATCAAGCATGAAAATAAATTAGAATTTATGGATTAGGAATTTTTGGAGTTTAATATGTTATATTATAAATTTTATAAGGTGGTATGCATTAAAGAAGGAGTTAGTAGGAAATTCCTTTAATAAGGAGGGACAAAATTGGAAGAAAAATGTTGTTTTAAGATAATAAGACAAAAGGACAGAAGATGTCGTGAGTATTAAGAAAGAAAAGAAGGAGAGAGTCGTGGAAGAATCTAGAAAGAGAGAAAAAGAAACCGAAAGAGAGAAGAAGAAACCAAAGCAAGGAGAAGGAAGAAGAAAAGAGTAAGGAGAAAGATAGAAGGAAAGGTTTAGGTGAGTTCTTTTGATATTCTTTATCTATTCTTTATGTTTTGATAGATTAAGGAAGTAGAAAAAAAAAGTTTTATGTGAAGAAAATGAAGATGAAGCAAGAAAGAAGAAGAAGAAGAGGTTGATGTTTTCTTTAGATATTTAGACCCTTCATTTAGATCTTAGTTTTTATAGTTAGATATAATCAAGAATGGGTTAAGCTTAAGTTCATTCATAGATAGCTAGGTTTAAGAAAAGCTCTATACGTGTGCGTTGATTAAATGAACATATGTTTGTTCTTAGGGAATCAAGAATACCAACAACAAGAGCAAGGAGAAGAGCGAGCTTGACTCTTGGTAGTATTCCATAAAAAGGTGAGTAATATGTTTATGGTTTTGTGATGATGAGCTGAAATAATATGTGTATATATGATGAACATGTTTGTTTTATTCATTGTGAATGTGAGAAAATATTTCGTGAATGTATATCATGATGCTTTGTATGAATTCTTTTACTTTTGTGTGAATGAAAAACATAAACTTTAAAGAAGCATGAAAGCATGAATATATTATGAATTGTATGAGAATTGAAAAATCTGTTATGTGGGCAAGAGAGAAATTCGTTTCGTTAGTCACGTGCATGATGACTTATAGCCTTCTCCCGGCTGACAGCTTGTGGCCACGAGATCCTGAGAAATCGGACTCGTTTCGTTTCACAGTGTAAACTTCAGTTTCGCCGTTTCATTCCACAGAACTCTCGAGTCATTGTGTTGTGTATTGCATTTTTGATATGTCAAGTTATGATGCAAATTTGAGTGCTATGCTTGATGATAACTTTTAGCCAATATGTTTTATGTGATGATGTGTTGTATTATGAATATTCATATATGTTTGTGTGTGGTTCATTATTATTGGCTATAAACATATTAGCCACTGAGCTTTCCGGCTCGCCTCAAAATTTTCTACTCCTCAGGTGAAGAATCAGCAGATCATAATTGAGCCTTGCAAAGTGTTGGCAATCTCCAAGAATCTTAGACTTTTGAAACTAAGTTAGTGTGAATCATTTCTAGAAGCATATCAACATAAACATTCTGTATGTATTTTGCAACCATAATACTAATATGGCATTTTGCTATGAAGAATGAAGATGTGTATCAACTTTGTTGTTGAAAGTTGACAGTGAAAATGCAGAATTTTTCTGATATATGTATGGATAGATATATATGCAGATTCTACTCCTTTGTTAAGTTGGTTTTGTGTTGTGAGATCTTTGGATGGACATGTTTGAGGTAAATTGTGTATTAAAGGAGTCTTGGTATGTAGAAAGTGGTATGGTGGTTCGGGTCCTGTGAAATTGGTGTTAGAAATGTTTGTGAACTGATGAATGAAAACAGAGAATGGAATAAAATAGTGATCTGAAACTTTAAGGATTAAACTGCAATGATATAGGCATAATTAGGCAAAGTAGTCTTTATAAAAGTTGTAGATAAATCTTGTAGCTTTCCAATGGTATCAAGATCAAAATTTTTGGACTTCAGGTGTAAAAGTTATGGCTTTTATAAGATAGCAGAAATTGTATAGGAGTACCAATTTTTAGCAGAAATGGAAATTTTCACTAAAATGATTCAACTATATCGATCTAGGCTGAATTAGACAAAGTTGTCTTAATGAAAGTTGTAGATATTTTTCTTAGATTTCCAACGATATATATTTTGTAATTTTTGGATTTCTCGATTGTAAGTTATGGTATTTAGAAATAAGGGTGTATAATTGGGAAGTCGCGATTGTGACACAGTATAATCTCGATAGTCCCAGAAATTCGAAAAGTCAAGAAATTTTTCAGGGAATCGTGATCGCGACGAAGCGCGATCGCGAAGGTCCCAAAAATGTCTAATGTCACGATCGTAACACAGTACGATCGCGACTCCCCTCGTTTTTCCTGCTACTGTTCACCATCTGTCGCGATCGTGACACAGCACGATCGCGACTTCGATGTTTTCTGTTCCTTCTGACGAGCATGAGAAATGAAAGTCACGCCCGTGACTATGCTACTTATGAGTTAAGATTTTCATTTTCTAAATCCAAATTACTATAAATTCTTTAACACCCAAATTATTTATTCTTTGATCACTTATGCTATGGAAAAATTTTCATTAAATTGTTGGGTATTATTTTTACTTCTCCCATGAATTTCATTTATTTAAAATCATTATTATCTATTTCTTTTATTTTGATATTATCTATTAATTGTGTATCTTATTAATCATTAATTGTTTATATTAAATCATTTTTTTACAATAATTTAATTTATGTCTAAAATTATTCTGTGACATTTTAATTACTATTTGCCTATATTAGGAAAGTCCCACCACAAATTTTGCCTTGTCTAAATTTAAATGTTATATTTTATTTTATTGCAATGTTCCCCAATATATTTATTATTTCAAATAAATCCCAATGGTGACACGTAGTCGCCAAAAAGATCCGTATGGAGACCCGGGGCCAACACCTCGTCTTGAGGTAATAAGAAATGATGCCAAAGCACAGGATTAATATCTAAGATATCCTTAAGTATCTCAAGTTTAAGGATATTTGTACTATTGCTATGATGAGATTAATCATTGACATTCGATAAATCAACCATATGATAATCTTATAGCGGATCATCCAATGCACTTATTACTCTTAGTAAGCATCCACATGTTAACTCTAAATAACTTATGCTTACAGTTTGTGAGATCTACTACTTGATCAAATCAAGGAGTATAGCATGTGCTAGTTTGTCTGGATTAATAATGTCTTGTCTTATTAATCCTATGACTAGGGATTATTTAGATACTAACATAATTGCACATGATAGGAATCTCATTATCATAATCTCATCATGATTTCCTTCATGCTATGTTTTGTATCATGGATTTTATTAATTCGATTTAAGATCAATATTAATTTATATATAAACGATATCAAATCAATGAAAAAATGTCTTTTCTTTTATTAATCAAAATAAAGTTTGTACAAAAGTGTTAAAGGTGATTGCCTTTAGAGTACTATTTTAACATAAGTTTTATATAATAATGTAATTATTAGATATTAACAATGAAATGTTTTTGTTTTTTTTTGAAAAAATAGAAAATAGAAATAGGGAATGAAAACTAAAAATGATCTCAAAAAACAGAAGTAAAACTAAATAAACTTGAAATGGTTAACTTAATTAATTATTTGCACATATTTCTTAATCTCTATCAATGCAATTGAGATCCTCTGTACCCACTATGGTGTACCTATTTTGTTCCACGCGATCTCAGCCATACAATTGTGTGGGTCCTACGTAGGTCCCATACAGGTCCCACACATTTATATGGCTGAGATCGCGCGCGTGGAACAGAATAGGTACACCATAATGGGTACAGAGGATCTAATTCCCTATCAATGACATATTTTTGACACATTTTTTAATCTCGAGAAAGAAATTTTGCTTATATGTATTGTCTTTTTATGATTAGAATAATTAATATAAATTTATTTAAGTCTCCACATATGATTATAATAATTAATATGAATTTATTAAGATCATTAGCATTTATGTTTTTATCTTATTTCTAAACAATAATTACCTTTTAGTATCTTATTATTCCAACGTTTGCTAATGCTATTAACTCTTTGTTTTCTTATAAGCATCTCTAAAGTATGTAATTGGAGGTCAGATATTTACATACATTAAGAGCTTAAGATATTAAATTAATGTATCAAATATTATTATTTAAATAATTCTTAAGAAGTTAAAATATTTTGTCATAAACAATAACTAATCTAACATATTTATAGCACTTAGTAAACTTAAATTGTTGAAAATTAATTTATAACTCATGTTTAATAATTAAAATTAATATTGCATAAAAGTCAAGGAAGTTTCAATTATATGGTGCAAGATTAATAACAAAAGTTGGAAAACTTTATCAAAAATTTATGATAGCACAAAGAGACATAAATCTAATGAAATTAAATTAGAATTATTTACTTATTAATGTTATAATATATAGAGATTTTATAAAGGTGATAAATAATAATTTAGACATGAATTGAAAGTTGTTGGCAACTAAAGTTAATATCTAACCATTTGTAACTTATCCAAATTTGGACAAAAAACTGAAAATTTGAAAAAATTAAAATTAAAATATGGATTAATTTAGTATCAAAGCTGAATCTAGGACTATTCTTGGTTACACTCTAAAACATAAGGTTGAAAATAATGATGTAATAGCAATATGTTATTGTTAGACGGGGGACATTTTAGTTGACCTTCTTTAACTCTTCTTTCTGATTTGGGCATTCTTATTTTTTTTAAAGAACATTTCTTTTTAAATTTTTAATTAAACAAGTGATTAGAAAAAAAAGTGATTAAACAAGTTATTTTTAGAATGTGTGATCCAAATCCAATCTTATCTACTCTAAAATAATAGTCTTAGTATAACTCATTATTATAATATCATTTTAACATATAAGTTATTAAATTTATAAATTAAAATATTATTATTTTAATTAATTATATTATAATAACATTGTTGTTTCAAAGTTTAAACCGAACTTTAAGTCAACTTCAAATTGGAACCCATTCTAAAGTCGAATCAACTCAAATCAAATTTGAACAAACTGAAAAAAACCATCCTACTTCAAGCTTGGCTGGGTGGAGCGACCAAGCTGAAAACGTCATCCCCATTGCTCCACTTTTTTCAACGAGTTACGTGGACACTGGTTGAAAATCCATCCCTGTACATATCTGGGCTTGCTTGAAAAATTTTGGCTTTAAATGTCTAAGCTTAAACAGTTAAACTTAAAAATTAAATTATTAATAACAAATAAGGTTATATTAAATTTATGAATAAAATTAAAAAATGTATTGATAAAAAGGACTGATTATTCATGTAAAAAATAGTATGATGCAAAGGTTAATCACTATCTCCAGAAAGATTTAAAAGTACAATTAAAGTTACATTGACTAATATTATATGCGTTAGTTTAGGGTATACGCAATATTTCTAACTGTGTCTGTGTTAGAACTTAGAAATAAAGATTTACGTCATTGACTCCAACTATCTACTAAAAGGCTTAATGCTGAAACCAGATTTCTTAAACTAGTATAGATATAGAAGTTTTAATATTTTCAATATTCTCTTTTCTTCCTCTTAATTTCTTATATTATTTTCTCATGGGATACGACTCCTCTTGAGCTTTTATTCATAAACTTTTCAATTTTCAAATCATATCTTCATGACCATACTCAGTTTAGGAAGAAAGCTATTTTTTCAAATCAGGAAGTTGATTTGCATATTTCTTTAGTGCATGACTTCATCAGATCAACTCACATTCTCCCTCTCATTCTATTATTTAAGAGAATATTGTAAGTTACCTCTTTTACTTCTTATCGGCGGTTCACAATTTATTTAGTAAAAAGTACATTCTTCCTTTGTACGAAAAGCGACGGATCATCTGCCCACCCACCGACAAAAACCATTTGATCTAAAAGCCGAAACCATTTACATTTACATGCTTGGACCAGGACTTGGACTACAAGCCTCACAAGCCCTGGGAAACCATGGCCCTTGTTTCTGCAAATTTGTTGCGATCAACCCCTACGTGGACAGAGCAGTTTACCTGATCTAAACCATGTGAAAGGCCACCCACGGTTTTCTTTTTGTTGTTCGGAACAAACCATTGGCTACATGATATCTAAATAATCATTTTTTTCATGCATTTCTGAGTTCCGGCAAAATCATAAATTAACGACGCAATCACCCTATCTATAAATAATTAGGAACATCATAAATAACCATAAGCGCACTGATTTTTTTAAAAACCTAGAAAAAGTTTATTCCCCTATTTTATGCATAATTCGACATACTTCAAGTGCGATATTTAAACCCGATTTGATCATTATCGACAGTCCTTAAAAAGGTACACTAATTAAATAGGATGTTCAAAATAGCCTGTCACCATTGAATGTATGATAACAAACAATGAACCCTATGTAATGAAAGCTAAAACATGTTTTTCGTTTTTTAAAAAAATATTTAGGTATTTGCTACAATTTTTTCGGGAAACCAAAAATCGTAGGGAGCTAATATTTACTTTGATAGTGAAAGGAGCTAATGTTTTGATGAAATCCAAGCATGGCAGGCTTGAGATCAGGCATGATCACTATGCATATCAGAGATTCAATTTTCTTAATCTTACGGAGGCTTGATGCCTCACTATTCTTGTTACTTTCTATGCATTGAGATTTGAGATTATGAAACCACCGAGGGAAGATTATGAGTGGGAAAGTGCATAATCCATGGGCTCTAGTGCTTAAAAGTAAGATAGTCCTCGGTTTCTTTCACATGACTGACACGGTCTTATATTTTCTCCTAGACAGATTATTTTATTTGGCTGAAGGACCAAAAATTGTTGTATCTGAAACAAAATAACAGGAACCCAACTGAAAACAACCGACTCTGGTGTTAGAATTCGAGGGAAACCATCAAAATACTCCTTAACACCGGGGGCTTGTTTTTTCTGTCCCACTTCACAATGCTTATAAATATGCAGGCAGCTAATCCCACTACCTCTCCACTTCAGAGTTCACAGCTTCAAATATCTCTTTACTTTCCACTGCAATACTCTCTCATCACTTCTCCTTAGAAAAATTTGTGTCCTTACTTCTTCGTTATCTTCTATAATGGCAAAGAATGTTGCTCATTCTCCTCTAGAGAGATCTAGCATGACTTCACTTGACCAAAAGCTAGCCATGGCAAAGCGCTGTTCTCATGGTATGTAACTTTTGCCTAAAGTTATTTCCTTTAGCTCCCTTGTTTTTTTTTAAAATAATTGTGCTTCAGCTCTAGCGCTTATGACTTGCAAATTATCTCATTATCAACCCTTTATTGTTCGAGATCTCCCCATGTTAACCATAGTCATTGGATAATGTCTTGATTAAGTTCGAGAAAATCCAACGATAAGAGCATCCCGATTATATGATGAAGATTTTGCGTATGATTCATTCCACTGCATGAAGAGCCTTTTTCTTTGTTTCAATGGTTAAAAGAAGAGACCTTTATTAACGGAGGACCACTAGCTCGTAGACCAAAGGACCTTTATGGACGTGTGTGCAGGCTAGGAAATACAGACAAAAAATTAAAAAAAAAAGAAAAGAAGGAAAAGGACAAATCCCCCTAATAATCAAGGGGACTTGGCATCTCCCTTGAACCTTAATTAAGATCTGATTGGAAATGGTTTGATGAATTTAGAGGGAGTCTTTTGCATAATTTTGGTTTCAGTTCCTGTAAATGTCCATGCATGTTCTTTCAATCACATAGTTCGTAAAAACAAATCTCATAAACAATTTGTGTGGATGGATCAACAGAAGGCGCTATTGCGGGAGCTAAGGCAGCTGTTACTGCTGGAATCGCCACTGCCATTCCAACTGTAAACCTTGATCCTTTACTTCTATTTCTGAAAAAAATTGGTTGACAATTTTGCAGGGGCAATCTATTGTTTCCATGTTCATTACGCTCTTCATAACTCTTAATAAATTATGCAGTTGGCAAGTGCAAGGATGTTGCCATGGGCAAGAACTCATCTCAATCACACTGCTCAAGCTCTCATAATCTCTACAGGTACTAATTAATGAACCTATCTTGTATTATTTTTCCGGTTACCCTTTTTTTTTATATGCTTTTAAGATTATAAGCTGGACGCGTTGCAGTTGCTGGAGCAGCATATTTCATTGTTGCTGACAAGACTGTTCTGGCCACAGCAAGAAAGAACTCCTTCGATAAGCTCCAGCTTTGAGCCATAATGGTGTCTTCTAGTTCTACTTATGACATGGAATTCGACAATTTCTTCTAAACGATCGATCACGAAAATCTGTCAACTATGTAGAGGTCAATAAATAATAGGATTTTCGGTGAAGGAGCTATGATCATAATATTCATGTACTTTTCTTTTTGGTTCTTTTTAAACAATATTAGTACATTAGTGTACTTAGCTCCAGCTTCTTGCGCCGAACTCAGAATTATGTCGGTCAAGTATTTGGTATGAAAAAATCATTAACAGAGTCCATCAACAGATGTTATATATATGCATTTCTAATCTAGTTATTGCAAGGTATGTTGTTCAATGATCCCAAGAAAAAAGTTGTAGTTCATCGCTCCTTACAGTGCTACACTAATACACACTTCCATGGGACAGCATGCTTCTGCCAAACAATTCCGGACCAATACAAAACCTCCCATCCTCATCATCTTTTCTTTTGTACTAAGCCCCATAAATAACGAAAATCCTTGGTGGTATCTATCCCACTGATATGATATACATGAAGGGACATATCATATCATATAATATGATAATATTTGATTTACCATTCAAATCCACCAAGTAAAGCTTGATCATAAAGTAAATCTCTGACTATAATAAAGTAAAATTTATAAAAGTTGGTTTTGTATTAGTAGATATAATATCCGAATGAGAAGCCAGAAATTTCAACACTATTACACTAGTTAGTTTGCGTTTCCGTCTTTGTTAAGTTCAAAATATTATATTTGTCCACGTTTGGATCACGATTACAGAGGGTTTTAAGAACTTCGAATGCAAGTGCTAGACTACCGTGGGTTTTAAGAACTTTCGAAGTATGTAGTCTGCTGGATAACAACTGCTGAAAACCGGGGTTCCATTAACTCGAAATTTATAACGTGCATCGTCATCAAACTCCTTAGCATTAGACTACTGCAAATACTGATCAAGTTTTACCGTTAAACTGCCATGTCGATATTTCTTCCTTCAATTATTTGCTCCACGTACAGAAATTCCAATATTTTTATTTTCATGAACGATTAAAAAGGAAAAAAAGATGAGTCCCAAATGAATCATCATCATCATCATCATCATTAGCACCCAGTCCGAAATCCCGCAATGAAGCAGGGTCTGGGGAGGTATGATAATACGCAGTCTTACCCTTACATAGTAGAGAGGCTGTTTCCGGTAGACTCGATGCAAATAAGACAATATAATAATGATGCAGGTCACAGAAAAAAGGTAAAACTAGCACGAAAAAAATCTATGTAACTAAAATTTCAATAAATACATAAATAAATAAGGTTTAAAAAAAATTTTAAGCAACCCTTCCAAAAATCACATCACTTAACAAAAATAATAATAATAAATACCAAAAGCTATAAATAAAAAT
>JAOQMS010000008.1:31661912-31689280 GCA_027563885.1 Erythroxylum longipes | reverse complement strand
TTAATTCTAATGAGATTAAATTAATTCTGGGCTTATTGGAGCTTGAATTATCTAAGTCCAATAAGATTCCCCATTTGACTTCAAGGAAGGTTATCAAGCAAAGTAAGAAATATAAATGTAGGTTTTAAGGCCCATGATTGAATGTTATGCTTGCACTAATTAATGGTTAATTAGAATCCCAAAGGAATATTTAGAAATGGGCTAGACTTTGGTTTAATTTCATTAATTTGATTAAAACAAAATTCTTAAAGAAATGGAAGGTGAAATTTCAGTTTTATTAGGGCTAAATGTGCAGCTGCACATTTAGAAATGAATTGCTAAATAAAGGTGGTATTTATCATGATTTATCATCATTAAATGGCTGCACATTTAGAAATGAATTGCTAAATAAAGGTGGTATTTATCATGATTTATCATCATTAAATGGAGTAATGATCTTACCATTAAATGGTTTAATGGTTGTCTTTTAATAATGGCATGTATTGTAACCTTTTAGCATTCATTTGATTAAAGGTGAAAGAGGTGCATTTGATGGATCATCTTCCTTCTTTCAACACTAAAACTGAAATTGACATGTCATTTTAGGTTATTGGTCTTTTCATATAGCCATCTTAAAACAAATGAGAAGAGTCTCATTTAATGGCTTCTTTATGTTTGATTAAAGAATGAGGTGATGCATTGGATGCTCTCCACTTCTTCTTTCTTTTAATGCATAATTGAAATTGACAAGGTGTAAGAGAGGTGTTCTTGCATGTGTTAGCCAAAATTTGCATGAGAGGTGTCTCATCTTTGTCTTCTTTCTTCTAAGAAAAATCTCTTCCAAATATTGTTTCTCCTTTCCCACCAAAGGATCTTGTTAACCAAGTTGTCCAAGTAGAACAACTGGTAGATCGGATTGGTTAAGGATACAACAATAAGAAGAGTATACATTGACAAAGGAAAGGACAAAGGAAAGGATTCAAAAGCAAGGCTAAGGAAGGTGAGGATAGCACAACGAGGAGTTAAAGTTGTAGCAAAAGGAGTCGGTAATATAACCTCCATCTTGTTCTTATGATAATTGTTTTCCATATACCGTATAATGTATGGCTTGTCATGTTGATTTGGTTATCTTGCTTCCGTTGTGTTTTGATTTCTAAAAAGTTTTAAAATCTATCGTTTAACCAAATCTTCCGTGTTTTATTTTTCAATCCAATAACCACCAGGTATAAAAGCCATAGGGTGTAAATGGATCTACAAAAGAAAAAGAGGATCAGATGGAAAGGTAGAGACCTTTAAAGCTAGATTGTTATGTAAGGCTATGCTCTAAAAGATGGTATAGACTATGAGGAGACTTTTTCTCCAGTTGCCATGCTTAAGTCCATCAGGATTTTTTAGGCTATTGTAGCCTGTTATGATTATGAAATATGTCAAATGGACAGCAAGACCGCATTTCTTAATGGGAATCTTGAGGAGACTATTTATATGGCCCAACTAGGAGGTTTTGTTGAGCCAGGTAATGAGCATAAGGTATACAAGTTTCAAAAGTCCATTTATGGACTTAAGCAAGCATCTAGGTCTTGGAACATTAGGTTTGATAAGTCTATCAAAACCTATGGATTCATATAAAACCTAAATGAGCCTTATATGTGTAAAAGAATACAAAAAGGCAAGGTTACTTTCCTAATCCTATATGTTGATGACATTCTGCTGGTTGGGAATAAGGTAGGAATGTTATCTATAGTTAATAACTGAATGAATAGTTTTCAATGAAGTATTTGGGAGAGGCTAACTATGTTCTAGGGATCAAACTTATGAGGGATTGTATGAACAAATAGATAGCTTTATCTCAATTAACCTACATTGAGAATATCCTCAATAAGTTTGCGATTGAAGATTCTAAGAGGGGTTTCACACTTACTAGACATGGAATCTAACTTTCAAAGAAACACGCACCTAAAACCCAAGAGAAGGTTGAGCTCATGTGTAACATTCCATATGCTTCAACAGTTGGAAGTTTGATGTATGCAACGCTTTGTACTAGACTAGATATCTGTTTCGCAGTAGGACTAGTAAGCAGATTTTAGTCTAATACAGGAATGGTGCATTGGACTATAGTTAAGTGTATACTAAAGTATCTTCGTAGGACGAAGAGCATAATGTGTGTTTACTCAGGAAGTAATCTTATTTTGACAGGATATACAGATTCTGATTTCCAATCAGATGTTAATTTAAGGAAATCAACTTCTGGTTCTATATTTACTTTAGGAGGTGTAGCCATAGTTTGAAGAAGTGTCAAGCAATCATGTATTGCTGATTCAACTATGGAGGCTGAGTTTGTTGCTTCTTATGAAGGAGCAAAGGAAGCAGTCTAGCTCCTTAAGTTCCTAAATGATTTAGAGATAGTTACAGAGGCAGAAAAAACCATTACACTTTATTGTGATAATTGTGGTGCAGTGCCTAATTCTAAAGAACCTCGAAACCATAAAGCTGTTAAACACATTTAGTGAAAGTATCATCTCATAAGCATGATAATACAATGTGCAGAGGTGAATGTGGTAAAGATTCCCACAGAGCAAAACCTTACTAATCCGTTCATAAAAACATTGTCTGAAAAGAGCTTTGAGGGTCACCTAGAAGGGATGGGAATGAGGAATATGTCAAGCTTGCTTTAGGGCAAGTAGGAGATTGTTAGAGTTATGTAAATATAGTGCCCTGGAAAGCAAGTGTAGTTACATGTAACTTAATCTTCTTCTAGTTACATGTTTATAATGAAAATATTTTTATTAATAAAACAAAAGAATTTGGTTTTATTTATACAAGTATAATATAACTCGTCATAAGGAACCAAGATTCTTTTATTAATAATATTCATATATATGATCATTTATGGGAAACATGTATATTATTAGAATATAAATTAATTGATTCACAGTTAAATAATCAAGTTGGTCGCTTGATTATGGTTTAGACTGCAGTGTTGTGATTTATCTCCAACAAAGTAAAGGAGTTTAATTCAAGGGAATGATAGTAGTTGACTATCGATAATGGCACCATTAAATGAATCTGGAATCACGTATGTTTTAATAAATAAAGTAGGTTGTTACTTTAATTTGAAAACATACATTTTAGCATTTGCTTATTACAGACCACAATCTTGATGAGTGGTGAACACATATATGTTTCATTATAATTCCTAACATGATCGGAATGGATTTTTGTAGGGTTTTAATCTAGTGTCTGCATGTTGGAATTGTTAATTGAAACATGTACCAGGGAACATTCACTCAAATAAAGAGTTTATAGTGATATCATCACTTTTAGATGTTTTATGGAGATTGGTGATTAAAATGGCACCAGGAGTTTGATGGACTAGCTACCCATCAAGTCTTAACACTAAGATGAGATCTTATGTGCTAATCATTATATAGAGTAAAACGAGAGATCTATAAGAAAAACAAATATAAGGGCAAAACGGTAATTTTACCTTTGTTATGTGGATGACTATAATAAGGTTCATAATAGGGTTTATGATTGGAAACGTGTTCTCATAATATTTAGTAATTCAAGTGTTCAACTAATTGTCTTTAGTTGAATGACATTTAGTTAATAAGCTAGAATTAATTCTAATGAGATTAAATTAATTATAGGCTTATTGCAGCTTGAATTATCTAAGTCCAATAAGATTCCCCACTTGCCTTCAAGGAAGGTTATCATGTAAAGTAAGAAATATAAATGGACGTTTTAAAGCCCATGATTGAATGTTAGGCTGGCACTAATTAATGTTTAATTAGAAGCCCAAATGAACTTTTAGAAATGGGCTGGACTTTTTAATTTGATTAATTAAATTAATTAAATTAAAACAAAATTCTTAAAGAAATGGATGGTGAAATTTTGGTTTACTTAGGGGTAAATCTGTAGCTGCACATTTAGCTTTAAATTGCTAAATAAAGATGGTATTTATCATGCTTTATCATCACTAAATGGAGTAATGATCTTACCATTAAATGGTTTAATAGTTTTCTTTTAATGATGGCATATATTGTAACGTTTTAGCATTCATTTGATTAAAGATGAATGAGGTGAATTTGATAGATCATCTTCCTTCTTTCATCACTAAAACTGAAATTGACATGTCATTTTAGGTTGTTGGTCTTTTCATATAGCCATCTTAAAACAAATGAGAAGAGTCTCATTTATTGGCTTCTTTATCTTTGACTAAAGAATGAGGTGATGCATTGGATGGTTTGCACTTCTTCTATCTTTTCATGCATAATCGAAATTGACAAGTTGTAGGAGAGGCGTTCTTGCATTTTTTAGACTCTCTTTTCTTTATTGCATGTGTTAACCGAAATTTGCATGAGAGATGTCTCATCTTCGGCTTCTTTCTTCTAAGAAAAATATCATCCAAATATTTCTTCTCCTTTCCCACTAAATAATCTTGTAACCAAGTTGTCTAAGAAGAAAAAGCGGTAGATCGGATTGGTTGAGGATACAACAACAATAAGAGGATACATTGACAAAGGAAAAGATTCAAAAGCAAGGCTAAAGAAGGAGAGGATAACATAGCAAGGAGTTAAAGCTATAGCAAAAACAGTCGGTAGTATAATCTCCTTCTTGTTCTTATGATAATTTTTTTCATAAACCGTATCATGTATTTCCTGGCATGTTGATTTGGTTATCTTGCTTCCCCTGTATTTTGATTTCTAAGAAAAGTTTTGAAATCTACCATTTAACCAAATCTTGCATGTTTTATTTTCCAATCCAACACATTCAATGCATCACTTCATTCTTTAATCAGTTATAAAGAAGCCGATAAATGAGACTCTTCTCATTTATTTAAGATGGCTATATAAAAAGACCACTAACCTAAATGAGACCTTATCATTTTTGTTATGGATGAAAGAAGGAAGAAAAAATACATCAAATGCACCTCTTCCTTTCTTTAATCAAATGAATGCTAAAAGGTTGCATTACATGCCATCATTAAAACACAACCATTAAACCATTTAATGATCAGATCATTACTCCATTTAATGATGATAAAGCATGATAAAAACCATCTTTAATTTAGCAATTAAATTCTAAATGTGAAGCTGTACATTTAGGTATAAAAAACTGAAATATGCCCTCCTTCTTTCTTTAATAACTTTGTTTTAATTTAATTAATCCAATTAATCAAAGCAAAGCAAAGTCAAGCCCAATATTAAATATTCATTTGGGCTTCTAATTAAAGTAAGCCCAACATTTAATCATGGGTTTTAAAACCTCTATTTATATTTCTTACTTTTCTTGATAACCTTCCTAGAAGCCCAAGGGGGAATCTAATTCGACTTATATAATTCAAGCTCCAATATGGCCGGAATTAATTTAATCTCATTAGAATTAATTCCAACTTATAAATCAAATGTCATTCCATTAAAGACAATTAGTTGAACTCTTGAATTACTAAGTATTATAAGAATACATGTTTCAAATAAGATGTCCAATTGCAAACTTTATTATGAACCATATTATAGCCATCCACTCAGTAAAGGGTAAAATTATCGTTTTGCCCTTATATTGGTTTTTCCTTCTAGATCCCTCATTTTACTCTATATGGTATTAACACACTAGATCTCATCTCGGTGCTAGGACTTGATGGGTAGCTAGTCCATCCAACTACAGGCGTTAGTTTAATCACCGAACTCTGTAAAAACATCTAAAAGTGATGATATCACTATAAACTCTTTATTTGAGTGAATGTTCCCTGATACATGTTTCAATTAATAATTCCAACATGCAGAAACTTGATTGATACTCTATACAAATCCATTCCGATTATATCAAGAATTATAATGAAACACATATGAGTTCACCACTCATCAAGATTGTGGTTTGTAATAACAGAATGCTAAGCTCTATGTTTTACGATTAAAGTAATAGCCCACTTTATTATTTAAAATATACTTGATTCCAGATTCGTTTTATAATGCCATTATCGATAGTCAACTACTATCATGAAATGAAACTTATAATTCCCTTGAATTAAACTCTTTTACTTACACGGAGATAAATCGTAACACTACAGTCTAAACCATAATTAAGTGACCAACTTGATTATTCAACTGTGAATCAACTAATTTAGATTCTAATAATATACATGTTTCCTATACATCTCTATGTATATGTATATTACTTACAAAAAAATCTTGGTACCTTATGACTTGATATATATAATGCTCACACAAATAAAACCGAACTCTTTTTTTATTAATAATAAATATTTTTCATTACAAAAGTAACTAGAAGAAAATTAAGTTATATGTAAATATACTTGCTTTCCAAGGAACTATATATACGTAACTCCAACAATCTCCCACTTGCCCTAAAGTAAGTTTGACATATCCCTCATTCACATCCCTGCTACATAACCCTTAAAACTATTTTGAGACAACATCTTCATAAATGCATCAGCAAGGTTTTGCTCTATAGGAATCTTTACCACATTTACCTCACCACGATGTATTATCTCCTCTATGAGATGATACTTTCTCTCAATATGTTTGGAAGCTTTATGGTTCCGATGTTCTTTATAATTAGCCAATGCCCCACTATTATCACAATAAAGTGTAATGACCTTTTCTACCTTAAGAACTACCTCCAAATCATTCAGTAACTTACGAAGCCAGACTGCTTCTTTTGCTGCTTCATAAGCAGCAACATACTCAGCCTCTATAGTCGAATCAGCAATACAAGATTGCTTGATACTCCTCCAGACTATGACTCCATCTCCTAAAACAAATATAGAACTAGAAGTTTATTTCCTTGAATCAATATCTGATTGGAAATTGGAATATGTATATCCTGTCAGAATAAGGTTACTTCCAGAGATAACAACCATTAAGTTCTTATGCCTTGGTTACAAACTCAGTCCCTTTGTAACACGATATTAAGATTAATCATAAGGCATGGTACATGTCAACCTTTGATTAATTATAGTTTCTTGATTCCCATGTTGGCTGACTATAACAAATGACATTGATGACTCCTCATCAATTAATTTGAGCACGGCCATGCATTTCTTCAGTCAAACTTGTCAAGAGGCCCAAATCATATCGCTATCATTTAAGAGAGGTACAAATCCCATGTACATCATTCACATCCTCCTCATGATTCATTTAATTTCCAATGTAAGACTACTTATTATTCGGTTAAAGATAACTTAGTCTAACGTCAAAACACTAAATTCCTCCTGTAGGGAACCATGATGACTTCAGGCCAAAGGACTAAAGTCAAACCATATTGAGAATCACTAATGACATGAAAACATGTAGTTTTCTTTTTGTGGGTCGATCCAATATATGTTCTCTAACATATATCTATGTATCCATGATCAGTAAAATGTGATCATCAATCAAAACACATACTAGCCTTAATATTAATCTAAACTGTCCCTGATCAATCATTATTGTGGATTAATCTAAACTGTCCCTGATCAATCATTATTGTTCCACCAATAATGATTGATCAGGTACAGTTTAAATTAATATTATAATGATTATGGTTTTACTATCAAGTCATATATTTTATGACATAAGCCTGATACTAATCATAGAACATAAATAACATTACAT
This sequence comes from Erythroxylum longipes, assembly GCA_027563885.1. NCBI lineage: Eukaryota > Viridiplantae > Streptophyta > Magnoliopsida > Malpighiales > Erythroxylaceae > Erythroxylum > Erythroxylum longipes. The sequence continues at coordinate 31,681,688 of JAOQMS010000008.1, read as the reverse complement.
AAACAATGTACATGCATATATAAAAGAATACCTCATAATATATAAATAATAAGTCAGAATGCCAGTACAAAAGTCACATATGACTATTGGTTTAGGGCACACTACTTGCAGGCAAAGCCTAGGGTTGGCAATTTTCTAAATGGCATACAATCAATAATATCACATACTATTTGATCCCATTTATCCATTCATCTCATAAACTAATAGGCCACATTTGATTGTCCATCCTAGAACATAAATAAAATTACAAGGCTTTTAGGCCGAAAAAAAAAATTCTTGGACTTGGATCTTCCGCTTCAAACTCTTCATCCACATGACCTGGCACATTCGGTAAAAATGTGTAATGGCATTTTCATAAAACTGAATTTTTTCACTTTGAAAACAAAAGAAAAACAACACTTGTTTTCATCAAAACCAAAACCTTTGCAATATGTAAACAAAAACTTGAGCACTTATTTTTTATAAAACTGAGACTCAAAAATGATTCTAGGACCTGTATTTCATAAAACCAAAACTTTGTTAAAACAAAAATTCCAGCACCTTGGTTTTCACAAAATTGAAACATTGTTAAACAAAATTCCAGCACTTTGGTTTTCATAAAACCAAAACTTTGCCAATACACCAAAGGATACACTGAAACCATTACCTATACTTCTCTTTGATCTATGGTTACTCCATCTTCAATATTACAGAATTTTGTACATTACAAAATCAAAGAAAACAGAAAACTGAAATCAAAGAGGAAACATGACGACGATAGGCCTCCGTCCTTGTTACAAACGAAGCAAAGAAAAACTTAAAAGGTAAAACTATATTCTACAGACAACCAAAAGAGCAAAACATACGCATATATATTTCTATCACATAAAAATATGCAGCGCACAACATTTAATTGCCAACCCATGCATCAAATATAGGAACCAAAATCACGCATAATAAAATGGATTTAGTAGTAATTATTGGATCGAAAAAAAAGCATGCAAGATTTGGTTAAACAGTATATTTCAAAACTTTTTCAAAATCAAAAACGCAGCGGAAATAACATAACAAAATCAACATGCTTCAGTTATACATGATACGATATAAGGAAAATAATTTACATAAGAACAAGGTGGTAGAAATATACTGACTCCTTGCTACAACCACTTTTATATCCTCTCCTTTGTCAATGTATCCTCTCCTTATTGTTGTATCTCGACCAATCTGATCTACCGCCTTGTGCGAAAGGAGAAGAAATATTTTTGAGGAGATTTTTCTTAGAAGAAAGATGTCAAAAAATGAGACTCTTCTTATTCAAGTTTTGGCTATACATGTATCGGAAGAGAGAGTGAGTCAAAAAACAAAATGCAATAACCCCATTTCCGCTCCTTGTCAATTTCGGTTATCTTGAAAGAAAGATGTGATGTGCATCCAATGCATCACTTCATTCTTTAATCAGTCATAAAGAAGCCGATAAATGAGACTCTTCTCATTTATTTAAGATGGCTATATGAAAAGACCAATAACCTAAATGAGACCTTATCATTTTCAGTTATGGATGAAAGAAGGAAGAAAAAATACATCAAATGCACCTCTTCCTTTCTTTAATCAAATGAATGCTAAAAGGTTGCATTACATGCCATCATTAAAACACAACCATTAAACCATTTAATGATCAGATCATTACTCCATTTAATGATGATAAAGCATGATAAAAACCATCTTTAATTTAGCAATTCAATTCTAAATGTGAAGATGCACATTTTGGTATAAAAAACTTAAATATGCCCTCCTTCTTTCTTTAATAACTTTGTTTTAATTTAATTAATCTAATTAATCAAAGCAAAGCAAAGTCAAGCCCAATATTAAACGTTCATTTGGGCTTCTAATTAAAGTAAGCCCAGCATACAATCATTGGTTTAAAAACCTCTATGTATATTTCTTACTTTGCTTGATAACCTTCCTAGAAGCCCAAAGGGGAATCTAATTTGACTTATATAATTCAAGATTCAATAAGCCTGGAATTAATTTAATCTCCTTAGAATTAATTCTAGCTTACTAATCAAATGTCATTCCACTAACGACAATTGGTTGAACTCTTGTATTACTAAGTATTATGAGATTACATGTTTCAAATAAGATGTCCAATTGCAAACTTTATTATAAACCATATTATAGCCATCCACTGAATAAAGGGTAAAATTACCATTTTGCCCTTATGTTGGTTTTTTCCTTCTAGATCTTCCATTTTACTCTATATGGTCTAAAAACACCCAAGACCTCATCTTGGTGCTAAGACTTGATGGGTAGCTTGTCCATCAAACTACTGGCTCTAGTTTAATCACCAAACTTCATAAAAACATCTAAAAGTGATGATATCACTATAAACTCTTTATTTGAGTGAGTGTTCCCTGATACATGTTTCAATTAATAATTCCAACGTGTAGACCCTGGATTGATACTCTGTACAAATCTAATCCAATCATATCAAGAATTGTAATGAAACATATATATGTTCTCCACCCATCAAGATTGTGGTTCGTAATAATAGAATGATAAGGTCTATGTTTTAAGATTAAAGTAATGGCCCACTTTTTTCTTTGGAACTTACTTGATTTCAGATTCATTTAATAGTGCCATTATCGATAGTCAACTACTATCATAATATGAAACTCATCATTCCCTTAAAGTAAACTCTTTTCCTTACTTAGAGATAAATCGCAACACTACAGTCTAAACTATAATCAAATGACTAGATTGATTATTCAACTATGAATCAATTATTTTTTATTCTAATAATATACATTTTTCATACATCTCTATGTATATGTATATTACTTAAAAATGATTCGTGGTACCTTATGACTAGTATTATTATGCTCATACATATAAAACCAAACTCTTTTGTTTTATTAATAATAAATATTTTCATTACGAAAAGTAACTTGAAGAAAATTAAGTTATATGTAAATACACTTGTTTTCTAGGGCACTATATTTACATAACTCCAACAAAATGCTAGATCGAGCATCAAATATTCATATGGATTAAAATCTAGGCATAAAGTAATTAAGTAAAACAATAAAGTCATCCTTCCCCAATCTTGCAATATTAGAACATATTTTTACTATCTCTACTAAAAAATTGACATTAGGTTAATTTGATTATACACCACTTGATTGAAGAACTATATTACTTTTCATTGATAAAATATGAGGAAAATGGAATTAATATAAGATCCATAGATTCCCAAATATATCCTTTTCAATCAAAATGTTTTATTTAAGTTGTTCCAATTTGTTTATCTAGATAGTCATGAATTAAAGAATAAAAATAAACTTGTAAATCTTCTATTTTATGGGTCTCCTTTTATATGAAGCAGCCTAACCAAAATATTTTTGACCATGGTGGTAATCTCATTAAAATATACATGATTTATTGTTTTAAGTGAAATCTATAATAATTTATGATCTTCTACCATTGTACTTATTAGATCATTTCAGTTAAAGGTGAAGGTATAATACTTTAAGACTAAAAAATTCAACGAGAATGTTAACTACTAGCCATTGCATTTTGAAATCCTCATGCGTATGAATTCTTCCAATTCTTTTCATATATAAACTCTAATATTATTTAAAGAGAGTATAAAAGTATTATTTAAAATCTTTCATGCTACTATGCATGGTTCCAATGTGACCATTTACGGAATACTCAAATACTATTTTTGGGCAATAATATCTTGTTTTATCAAATTATTAACCATAAAGCTGCCAATTCTTTTTGAAAATTTGATCGACTTTATTCCTTTTAATGAATAAGAAGTCCATTCTCATTTTATATAATAAACAACTTCTTGAAAAACAACAAACTTGGAAGTGAGTTAGTTGCTTAAGTATAAATCATGATATAAATATCGATGTAAGCATTGGATAAAAACTACTTTCAAGTGTGTTTGCTCATACATTATCATTATCCATTCTCCTCTAGCCCAAGCCTTCTGTAAGTTACAGTTTTTTTACTTTCCTTACTCCATTTCCAACTCTTTTTCTCTATCCATTTGCTTCTACATTTCCTTGCCTATATTCCTCTTCATTTCATCTACTTATACTCTCTTTAACCATCTTTGCTCCCGTTCCTTTCTTGTCCATCTGTCTCCAACTTAATCCTTATGTGAGTTCCAACTTTTCTTTGCATTCCTTACTCCATTTCCAGCCTTTTTCTACTATTATTTCTCTCATCTCTCTCTCTTTAAGTCAAAAGGGGTATTTAGGGGATTGAAGGGTCTTGTTTTTGACTTCTGACCCTGTTAATACCATTTATTGTAAGGTGTCTTCTACTTTTTCTTGCACCAGCCTGCTTGCTCCTTTTCATTGAATGACTGATGTTTTCTATAGTCCTTATATAGGTTATTCCCACCCCCTGCCTCTCCCTATCCTTTACAAGCTCATAAACTCCCATATTCCATCCCCTAGCTCCCTCTCCATCACACCAACTTATACAGGTTTTGGAAGCACTAGCTTCCTCTTCTTCTTCTTCATTAAAACCTCTCGACTAGAAACAAGTGCTTGGTGCACTAGCTTCCACTTCTTCTTCATTAAAACATCTCAACTAGAAACAAGTGCTTGGTGACACCTCTAGCACTTCTCTCCAGTACATTCCACCTACTATTAGGGATGGTTCAATCGTTGTTTCTCTCACTAATGAGATCATAAAATAAGGTGGAAATTTATGGGAGTCTACACTGGTCGATTTCTTTCTTGTAAAGTGACCAGCCTTCTCAGCGATGAAACTATAGGCTTTTTAACTTTCCATGAAAGTGGTATTGCTACGTAAGGATCATCTCTTACTTTTCAATTTCATCTTAAAGGAACAAGCCTTAAAATTATAAAAGAGGGACTATAACATTTGAATGGTTTTCCAATCTTTATGAAAATATGGAAACATGACATTAAAATTCAAAATGTTAAGCATAAACATGTTCAATTATAGGTTTTGAAATTAAAACAAAAATATTGGTCCACTAGATGGCTAAATCTCCTTGAAATCTTTATAGGCAATTTGTTATGTATGGAGGGACAAACTTCATGAACAAAACATATAAGATATGCAAGAATCTGCAAAGATGATAAAAAAGATTGTAACCTACAAAAAGAAGTTCCTTTAATGAGATTGGGAGTAGAGGATAAGTTAGTGTAGGACACTATTAAAGTCTCTTACCAATGGATGCCATCTCTGGCTTAACAAGGGAAGAAATGGTTACCAACAGGGAAAGTATTCAAAACTGGTTTTTATGATGAATTAATATAACTAGAAAATGTTTAAGATATAAGTTATAACATAGATGTTTTCTAGGATTCATATGCAGTTCATATTACTTCTATCCTTAATGTTAAACCCCATAATAAGAATATAGGAGTTCCTAGCTCAAATGATGTGCCTACTCCCTCTCGTAGCTAATTCCAAGGGGATAATCTGATGCAGCCTATTGATGATTTTCTGATTCAAGAAGTTGGCGTATTAGAGCAACATCCTAACATCCTTTTAGTTGATGATTATGTTATTCAAGAAGCTTTTTACATCCATTGAAAAGAAGAAATTTGGGTGAAAAGCTAAGTCCATATCTAACAAATTATCTAAGAACTATTGACAATGTTTGTGTGGAATGTTAGGGGTCTTAATGATCCCCAAAAATATCAAGTGGTAGCTAATCATATTAAGGAAATAAATCCAAACTTATTTTTTCTTTCAAAAAAAATTAAAGAGGTAGAAATATCTAAGCTTGTGGTTGTTCAAGGCTCATTTCAAAGATCATTAACAACCATGATAGGCATTAAAAAGGAATGGTTGTCATTACATATAATCTAGATAAAGTTTTAGTGTTGAATTACTAATGCACTAACCAATATGTTCATCGTTTAGTTGAAATTGAAGGTATGGGAAAGGCCTAGTTACTTTTATGTATGCATCTAGTTTTGCATTCCAAAGAGTTGCTTTGTGGAACAATTTGATAATATAAAATAATGTAATGAATCATTCTTGGATCATCATTGGTGACTTTAATTGTATATTACTAGCTTTAGAATTTGAAGGCAAAAGATGTCAAGGGAAACCTTATGGGGAATTTATAACTTGCCTTCAGAATCTGGAATTAACCATAATAGAAGATTTTTCACATAATCTGATAATAAATAGATTCAAGAGCTTTGGTCAACTTATTATGGCTTTAAAAATTCAATTAACACATAGCTCATTTTAATAACAATATTTGCTCAAACAATTCCCTTATGGAGATTTAGATCTTAATGGGAAAGTAAGGAGTCCTTCTCTATACATCACATTGATTTTTTGGAAAACCAATAATTAATTTCTGCCCATTCTATTCATAAACATCATAATCATAGTTATTATTACACTTTTTGTTCAATCTCATTTACAAACATTTCCAATTTGGAAAGTCATTACAAAACAAAATTATTTAGATACATGCGGTACAATATTTGTGGAATACATTCTTTAATACAAAAAATAATAGAAACAAATATATATGCAGACGCTAACTAATCCCAACCTCTATCTTTTATCTGTTTGTTGTGGCTAGACTCCAATTTGTTTAACTGGAGATCACCTTTGAGTCTAAAAAAAGTTGTAATTTTGTTGAGTTTTACGAAATCAGTGAGTTAACCATCCTCGATGGTTCACTCATATCATATAACACATCAATTCATATGATCACATAATTTACATCATCTCATTTATCATCATGTAGCATTAATTAACACTTTATTCATTTATTTCACATTTCACATTTAAACAATTCAAACAGTGCATTTCCATCATTTAACCATACATATCAATTATACATGCAATGCAAATGAGACTCACTTCCAATTATTATTGTTGTGACTGAGTGCCTGTAACTGTCCTGTATCCATTATGGACATCGGGTAAATTAATAATGGTTCCTTATCTGTCGAGGATAAAGGGCTAATTTCATATAGTGACCCATAGGCTCTTGCCACGATCTGAGCTTTAAGCTCCTTTTCACTTTCTAAGCTTTAAGCTCTTTTTTTATGGCTAGTCCGGTCACAACAACCTTTATGTTATCATGCATTCATGTAATGAAATGCTTCACATGTATTCAGTCAATCAATTGTGCTCAATCTTACACTTTCACATTCACGTTCACATTCTCATTCACATTTATCATCGAACCATAGTCCAGCATTCAATACTTAAGTTGAGAATCACTTCAGTCAACTTAACATACAATGAGCACTTATAATATGTTTTATATGCATTAAACACCTCGGACATATAATGTCTAGAATAAACACTTTCGCAGTTATCAAAATAATTCAATACAGAATTTAAAACAAATAATTAATCATGTGAGACCATCTAGGTTACTCACAGTATGCTCTAAATTAACATTTGCTTTATGATTTGGAAACGTTTGAATGTTGATGTTGAATCCTACATACCAACATCATGCAATACATATATTGCAAACATATTATTAATTGCCCAGTCACATAAACATTTAATTGTACATATATGTATAAGTGTAATGTATAATGCATGCTTATGTTGACTATTTCGCGTATTTATCCTTAATCACTTCACTTGATTTTTAACATAATTTGTGTGTATCAAGCTTGCTCTTAGGTTTATACCTCAAAGAACTTGGTCATTCAAATAACATAATTCCATCATTCAACATTTCTTTTCTAACATTATATGATCACATAATCTTCAAGTTCTCGATCATTCTTACTCAATACATATCATTCAATCATTCATTAAGGATATTTTAGCTTCCTAAAATCACAAAATATCCCATTTATCATTCATCTTATTGGAATCACATTAGCCATTATAGGTTCACCTTCATTCTAATAACATCCCAAAATTCCATATTTGAACACTTGATATATAACAATCCATTCTTATGTTTATATCCTCAATCATCACCCTAAACATATCACCCATTTGTATCTCTTATTTCCTCATCAAACTATGTACATTTCAAGCTCCATTCAAGCCCAAATATGAAAGCATTGACAAGTAAATAATTCATACATGTACTTGATTTGGGAAAATAGGCATAACTTTTACTGTCAGTGTCAGATTAAGGTCATTCATTTATGATTTCGAAGAAGATTTCGAGTTCTACAACTCCCTTGAAGGCCATAAAGAGATATTTTGTCATCTAAAAGGTCAAATTTTCACCTTTATGTAGGTGTTCAGAGAATGTTTGCCCAACGGACATGATGTCCTTCCAAACAAACATGAACGAAGCTGGAACACTGGAATTTCAGAGAATGTCTACCCAGCAGACATGAAGTCCACCCAACGGACATTTATTGGCCAATTTCCAAATTTCCAACTCATATAAGTTACATCTAACCCATCTCACACATATCTATAATTTCTAGCTTAATTTCTCATCATTATCACCTTCATTCCATTTCAAAACATGCACAAAACACATCGTACAAAATTATTGATCATAATCACATAGACAAAACATCCATTCTTACACACATTCATCCTATTTCTACACACAACTCCATTTTTAACTTTACTTTGTCTCTGAATTATCATCTTACTTCTTCTCATTTTAAGACCATACACTAACCTTTCCTTTGGCTTAAAACCTAATCTAGTTCATCTCTATAATCACTTATAACTTGTGGCTTTCATATACCTAAAACTTATCATTCCTTATTCAAATCTTCTACACTCTTTCTATACACAAAAATTTTGGTCATATATTCATCTCTTATTTCTTTAAATTATCAACTCTCATTTAAACACCAATTTCAATATTGTTAATCATCCATGAAACCATACATGATATAATATTCGTCATTTTTATGAAAACATAATATATACACATATATTTACTCTTCAATGGTCATAACTCATTCATCTACATTTTTGCACACTCTTATACATATTTTACTCTATTAATCCATCATCATAACATTCCATAATCTATTACCCAATAAAACACAAAAGCAAGACATGGATATGTCCATTGTTCATCCACGTTACACATATATTTTCAACGTCTTTTTCATGATCATCAATCCTCTCAAAATATCATCAAATATGCTTCATTTAAATGAAACCATGAAGATTAATATATTACTTACTTGATTTACCCTAAGCTTCTTCAAGAGTCTCCAAGAAACCAGAACTCCTTATGATTCACAATCATCATTATGGAGGGTAGAGTATGTTAAATTTCATCAGAGAAAAGAGATAGCAAGGAGTTTGATGTAGGTAGTAATGGAAGATACTAGCAAAGATCGATGTGGAGTGGTGAGATGAGAGAGACGTAGGTGGAGAAGAAAATCAAGAAAGTGACAAAGCAGAGGAGAGCATGAATTAAAATGAAAGACAAGTAAAAGATGGTTTTTCACCAAGCCATCGTGGGTTAAAGTAAGTGGCAAGGCAAGTGAGACGAACCATTGAGGGTTAAAATAAGTGGCAAGGCCAGTGACACTTGTCACTTGCCACTTGTCACTTGCTTGTTGCCTCCATTTGTTTCTTTTAAATACTAATCAATTTTTTCCCCATTCTAACCCAATTGTCTCCTAATTTTCTACAACACTTGTAATTAAATCTTAGTGTCACTTGTCAAAAATTTCTACTACCATTTGACACTTAATTATACTACCATTTATCAATTGTCTTGCCATTTGGCATTATTCCTAGTCCAAAAATTACTCAGAATTTTAGAAAATTCTCAAATTTCACCAAAAATTTTAAATCAATAATTTAATTCACCATCTCAATTTTTCGGGAAAAATATTCGCTATCCATCACATAATCACATTAAAACAATCATTTATACACGAAAAATGTCAAATAAGTGCATAAACAGTCATTGCATTATGTTCAAAATTTCAAATTCACGTGTATGTATTCTATATTATGCATGAACATGAAGTGCATTTCCTAATTTTATCATTGATGTCTCTCATGTAAAATATTCTAGGATTCTAACCCTTAGCATGGGAAAACGGGATGTTACAATTCTCCCCTCCTTAAGAAATTTTGTCCTTAAAATTCTTACCTGATTTATCAAATAAGTGGGGATATTGTTTCCTCATATGCTCCTCCGTTTCCCATGTATCAACATCACTCAAATAATTTCTTTCAAATGTCTATATCTGATGGGATTCTAATATCCCTCTATCTTAACTAATCCTCAATATATCTCACATTACTCACAATTTTAACTTCCTGTGTTGATAACACCTATGTCAGATCTTATCGATATTTCTTAAACATGCTCACATATAACACAATGGGAATCCGACACATCTTTTGTTGATTAGGCTAACTTATAAGCCAATTTTCCTATTTTCCTTAATATTTCATATGGAAAAATATATTTCGGCTTAATTCATCCTTTTTACTGAGCTTCTTTTTATTTTGAATCACTTAATTTCTACTACAGATTCATGTCAGTTATCAACAGTATCTTGAATCAATTTTGTCCTTCAACTATTCTTAGGCCTTTTTTATCCCAATGTAAAGGTGGACCAATCTTTTTGTTGTATAATGCCTCATACGATGTTCTACCAATGTTACAGTGATAATGATTGTCATGCTTAAAATCAATCAAAACTATACCTTGACCTCATGTTCCTACAAACTCCAAAATATATGCTCTAAGTATATCTCCAACAATTAAGACTGTTGGCAAATCAAACATTCAGTCACTTGCTTGTACATCCTTAGCTGCTAAATGTTGTTTTAGTGTATTCTTACTAGGATGTATAACATAGGTTATTATTCGTGCTTTCTCTCAATATGTCTTTGCTTAATCATCTTTATCGGGTACACATACATTTTACTACAATCACAAAATATCATTTTTTCTATTCAACCTCAAAATTCATATTCATTTCCAATTTCTTAGTAAGATTCACAAATTATAAATCCTCAATTTGGGCTATATTAATTTTTTCATATGAGACTGATCTTAAATTCAATAGATAATAATGCTTTGATTTGCCTAAATTCAACTCGACATTCTATGCTCTTTATTACACTAGATTTGGTAACCTTAATATCTAAATTTGTGCTACACTGCTATTGAATTTTCTGTTCAATGCATCATATTACAACACTAGCTTTTCTAGGTAATACTCATTTATACATCATAACCTTCAAGTAACTATATCTATTGTATTAATCTCGTATTCAATTCTTTCACACTTAATAATTAACTCAAACTTTAATGATCTGTATATTCCCATATATCCAAAATGCTTCACTATACATATAATGTCTCTAAGTTCTCAAGGCAATTACTATTGCAGCAAATTCTAAATCATGTATCAAATAATCAACTCGTGAGACTTTAATTGTCTCGGTGCATACAAATTTATTTTACTATGCTGCATTAGATTACATCCTAATCTCTAGTGTGAAACATCATGATATGCTGCAAAATCTCCAAATCCAGATAATATAATTACATTGGTATTTTTAATTCCTTAAAATTATTTTTACATTCATTAGTCCATCTAAATAACACATTTTTCCTCAAAAGTATTGTCAAAGGGGAAAGATTAGTAAAAACTCTATGACAACCTCTGGTAGCATCCAATATCCAGCTAATTCTAGAAACTTCGGATCTCATATGTATTCCTCGAAGTTTCTCACTTCTTCGTTACCTCTATTTTCTTTGGGTTTCCCAATATGCTATATTTAGCTACTATAAGACCCAACATATTACTTGATCAAGCTAAGACTCAATCTTATTGAATTTGGCATATAATTGTTTCTCCTTTATGATATGTAAGTTTTACCTCAAGCATTCAAAATATTCCTTTCAACATTTTGAATATACTCAATTATCATCTTATGATCACAGTCATTAATTGATCCAACCAAGGTTGGACCACTTTATTTATTATATCATAAGTACTACCAAGGACATTTGTCAACCTAAATAGATATCACCAAGACTCAATGCACCAATATTTGGTCCTCGAAATTATTAAGTAACTAGTTACTCAAATGGGGTAACATTATCTCATGTTTTTCTCATTCTCTCGATTGATTTATTTTTTAGAATGACTTTCTCCATTCGTTCAATTTCCTGTAATTTCTCATTGAATTATTCTAATGTTTGTTCATTCAAACTAGTTTCTCCGTACATTTTAATTTATTTACAATCTTAACTTCCTGAGTTGGTAACATATTCATCAAATCTAACTTGTATCTCTTGAACATATTAGCATAGAATATAGCATGGACCTAAGTTCTTCTAACATTAGTGATAGTGTTACCTCAAATTCAAGAATCCAATCACGTAGTTAGATACTTTACATCAAATAGAATGCATGCACTCTCAGTAGCATATTTGACTTCTTACGCCTGAGTCTTAGTTAGAAATGGGACTCTAATATTCACTTCTGATTTGTTCCATCATCATTCATTCTTAGAAGTAAACCATCTGGTGTACTTACCCAATTCAACGAAATTCTCTATCAAAAGAAATTTTCTCTTCTAAATCATCTATACTCTTTATATACTCTTTATCAATCAACTATCTTCGTTATTGCTTTTTATCCATTCCTAGTACCTTAATAAGATCAATTGTTATCATACCTTACATGACCTGAAGATTCTTTATAATGAAGCTCAGTCAAATAGGAGACGTATTCACTTACTCTCATACTTTGATCTGTATTAATAAAATCATTACATCTTATCTAGAGATGTATTTTTGAAAAGTCACCAATGAAGACCTCATGCTAATGATATGTCGATCTCAATTGTTTCTGACTGACTAACATTTCTCTCTTTGTGCTTGCCCATAATCATGGTATACCTTCCTACAATCGTGACAGAAGCGTGTGGAATTGACCACGATCATGAGGACTCCACCACGATTGTGACAAAACCAAATAATCTTAGCCACAATCGTGGGGACTATGCTATGATCATGCCCTGCTTTTTTTCCTTCCTTTTTGCTTGAGTCCATCATATATAGCAACAACATTTACACTCTCAATCTATCCCCAATTGATAATTATACATGCTTTCATATGCTACTCTGAGTCATCTCATAAGTTTGACTATAGGGACTAAGACTGATGAACACTTAATAAGTCACAGATCGCTTCCTATTTCATATCCCAGTATATGATACATATGTGCTTAATAACATCACTTGTCATGGTAATCACATTATCAGATATGCACTCACAGTAACAAATCAACTTAACCTCGAGGACTTCTACATATCTCATTGTCAATTGTTTCTTTCCTCTGTCATCATTTATTCCATCTTTCACATATTTATTCTTAATCAATTCAAAATTATAGAAGCATAATCATCATAGAGTTCTAATCTCAATTCCACTAACATATTCTTACACTAAATCATAACTTTTATCACATTAATCAAATAACCATTTCAATTTCAAGTTACACCCCTCAATATCATAGTAAAATTTTGTTTTTCTTTTCAACTTTGCTAATGCACTTTAAATCTCATCATTTGTACTTATATCTTGACTTTCCTCAATCAATCCTCAACAATATATTAACATCTATATCATATTCAAAGACATACCATCACAATACATTATTAATGTCATATTCGATGACATATTCACAAATACAATTGTATTGAATCTTTATCTATCATATCGAATCATAAACTATTTCTCATTTTTAGATATTCACAACTTTCATTTTTTCACATTCTGATAGATCATCATCCTTTTCATTGCTCCTAATAGTTTAACTTTTAATGAATGTCCACGCATGTGACTCATATAAATGTGACTCAGAATGGGGATCAATTGCCACTGCATACTAAGACATATTTTAAATACATGTAACTTGACATATATTTTGAAAAATTCCCATGTAAGACACTAAGCTTAAGCTCTAATACCAAGCATTGTAGCACCCAACTTCCACCAAGCACGTATCCATACATCTTGAGGACATTCAAACACATACCCCGTGAAAGTTGTGCACCAGAGTAGTCAAATAACTCTCCTTACAAATTTTTCATAAACATCACACACATTTTTAGAAAACCAATAATCATTTTCTACCTATTTTATTTATAAACATTATAATCACAATTGTTATTACACTTATTGTTCAATCTCATTTACAAACATTTCCAATTTGGAAAGTCATTACAAAACATAATTATTCAAATACACGTGGTATAATATTTGCGGAACACATTCTTTAATACAAAAAAATTAATGGAAACAAATATATATGTAGACATCAACTGATCCCAAACTCTATCTTTTATTTATTTGCAGTGGCTAGCTCCAATTTGGAAAGTCGTTATAAAACAGAACTATTCAAATACATGTGGTACAATATTTGCAGAATACATTCTTTAATACAAAAAAATGGAAACAAATATATATGTAAACATCAACTGATCCCAACCTCTATCTTATATTTATTTGCAGTGGCTAGCTCCAATTTGTTTAATTGGAGATCACCTCTGAGCCTGATAAAAAGTTGCAATTTTGTTGAGTTTTGCCACCTCAATGAGTTAACTATCCTCGATGGTTCACTCATATCATAAATTCACATAATTTCATTTATCATTAAGTAGCATCAATTAACACTTTATTCATTTATTTCAGATTTCACATTTAAACAATTCAAACAGTGCATTTCCATCATTTAACCATATATATCAATTATATATGTAATGCAAATGAGACTCACTTCTAATTGTAATTGTTGTGACTAAGTGTTTGTAACTGCCCCATATCCATTGTCGATACCGGGCTAACTGATAACTATCCCTTATCTATTAGGGCTACAGGGCTCATTTTACATAGTGAGCTAGAGGCTTTTACCATAGTCTAAGCCTTAAGCTCTTTCTTACTTTCTGAGCCTTAAGTTCTTTTTCGGTGGCTACTCTGATCATAACAACCTTTATGTTATCATTCATTCATGTAATGAAATGCATCACATATATTTAGTCAACCAATTGTGCTCAATCTTACACTTTCACATTCACGTTCACATTCTCATTCACATTCATCATCGGACTGTGGTCCGATATTCAACACTTAAGCGAAGAATCACTTACTAAGTTAAATTCACATTCAATAAGTACTTCTAATATGTTTTATATCCATCTAATGCCTTGGACATATAATGCTCGAAATCAACACATTCTTAGTTATCAAAATAATTCAATACATAATTTAAAACAAACAATTAATCATGTAAGACCATCTAGGCTACTCATAGTACGCTCCAAATTAACTTTTTCTTTATGATCTGGAAACATCTTAATGCTGATGTTCAATCCTATGTATCAACATCACATATATTGCATATACGTTATTAATTGCACAGTCACATAAACATTTACTTGTACACATGTGTATAAGTGTAATGTATAATGCATGCTTATGTTAACTAATTTGGGTATTCATCCTTAATCACATCACTTGATTTTTAACAACATCATTTATGTGTGTCAAGCTTGCTCTTAGGTTTATACCTCAAAGAACTTGGTCAGTCAAATAACATAATTCAATCATTCATCGTTTCTTTTCTAGCATTATATGATCACGTGATATTCAGGCTCTCCTTCATTCTTACTCAATACACATCATTCAATCATTCATTAAGGTTATTTTGGCTTCCTAAAATCACAAAATATGCCATTTATCATTCATCTTTACTCAATACTCACCATTCATCTTAATGGAATCACATTAGCCATCATAAGTTCACCTTCATTCTCATAACATCCCAAAATTCTATATTTGAACACTTGATATATAACAATCCATTGTTATCTATAAATCCTCAATCATCACCCTAAACATATAATTTATTTTTATCTTTTATTTCCTGATCAAACTAAGTACACTTCAAGCTCCATTCAAACCTAAATATGAAAGCATTGACAAGTCAATAATTCATATATGTACATGATTTGGGACAATAGACATAACTTTCACTATGGATGTCAGATTAAGGTCATTCATGTATAGTTTCAAAGAGGACTTAGAGTTCTACAACTTCTGTGCAGACCACAAAGAGAGCTTTTATCATCTAAAAGGTAAAAATTTCACCTTTATATAGGTGTCCAAAGAATGTCCACCCAGCAGACATGATGTCCCTCCAAATGGACATGAGCGGAGCTGGAACACTGGAATTCCAGAGAATGTCTGCCCAGTGGACATGAAGTTCGTCCAACAGACATTTACTTGCCAATTTTCAGATTTTCTACTCCTACAAGTTACATGTAACCCATCTTATGCATATCTATCATTTCTAGTTAATTTCTCATCATTCTCACCTCTATTCTAATTCAAAACATCCACAAAACACATCACACAAAATTATTGATCATAATCACATAAACAAAACATCCATACTTACACACATTCATCATATTTCTGTACACTTAACTCCATTTTCAACTTTACTTTGTCTCTAAATTATCATCTTACTTCTTATTTTAAGACAATACACTAGCGTTTCCTTTATCTTTAAACTCATTCTAGTTCATCTCCATAATGACTTTTAACTTATGGCATTCATATACCCAAAACTTGTCATTACTTCTTTAAATCTTCTACACTCTTTCTATACATAAAAATTTTGGTCATATATTAATCTCATCTTTTTTCAATTATCAAATCTCATTTAAACAACAATTTCACTATTGTTAATCATCTATGAAACAATACATGATATAATATTTTTCATTTTTATGAAAACATAATATATACAGATATATTTACTCTTCAATGGTCATAACTCATTCATCTACATTTTTGCACACACTTATACATCATTTTCTCTTTTAATCCATCATCATAACATTCCGTAATCTACTACCTAACAAAACAAAACAGCAAGACATGGATAGGTCCATTGTTCATCCACGTTACACATATAATTTCAACATCTTTTTTAAGATCATCCCTCCTCTCAAACTATCATCAAATATGCTTCATTTAATGAAACCATAAAGATTAATATATTGCTTACTTGATTTACCCAAAGCTTCTTCAAGAGTCTCCAAGAAACTTTAACTTCTTATGATTAATAATCATCATCATGAAGGGTGGAGTAGGTTAAATTTCATAAAATAATGTGATAGCAAGGACTTTAATGTAGGTAGTAATGGAAGATACTAGCGAAGATCAATGTGGATTGGTGAGATGAGAGTGTAGTAGGTGGAGAAGAAAATGAAGAAAGCAACAAGGAAGAGGAGAGCATGAATTAAAATGAAAGACAAGTAAAAGATGGTTTCTCACTAAACCATAATGGGTTAAAGTAAGTGGCAAGGCAAGTGACACTTGTAACTTGCCGCTTGTCACTTGCTTGTGGTCTCCATTTGGTTCTTTTAAATACTAGTCCATTTGTTTCCTCATTCTAATCCTATTATTTCCCAATTTTCTATGGCACTTCTCATTAAGTCTTAATGACACTTATCAAAAAAATTTTAACACTTAATTCTACTACCATTGATCAATTGTCTAGCCACTTGACATTTTTCCTAGTCCAAAAACTACTCAAAATTTCATAAAATTCTCAAATCTCACCAAAACTTCTAAATCAATAATTTAATTCACCATCTTAATATGCAGGGCAAAATATTCGCTATCCATCACATAATCACATTAAAACAATCATTTATACCCAAAAAAATGTCAAATGAGTGCATAAACAGTCATTGCATTGTGTGCAAAATTCAAATTCACGTGTACGTATGTTATATAATGCATGAACATGAATTGCATTTCCTAATTTTCTCATCGATGTCTCTCACGTACAGTATTCTAAGGTTCTAACCCTTAGCATGGGAAAACGGGATATTACATTTGAGGGTATAGATCGAGTCAAAAAATAAAATTCCATGATAAAATTTATGATTCTTTCTATGATGGACCTCTTAAGATTATGGAAAATCAAGCCTTATCCAATTACATAAATGCTTTGAAAGCTCATTCCTCCATTTTCAAGCAAAAATTAAGGGTCTTACGTTTGAAAGATGGGGACTCTAATTCCATGTTTCTTCTAAATATCACTACTTATCGGGGGGAATCATAACATAATATCCAAATTACTCAGTAATGAGGGTAGAATTATCATTGACTAGAATGAGCTTAAAATCCATGTTAGATATTATATGCTAAAGTATTAGGAACTTTAAAGGTTGGAATCCTGCATACCTGCTTCATGACCTATCCATTCCTAAGGTATTATCCCTTACGTAGTATGAATTTCTTCCTAGGAGTTTCATTGATGAGTATATAAGGGTGGTGGTAATCTCTCTTAGTCTTAAAAAGGCTGTAAGCCCTGATGGGTTTAATGGCTTCTTTTATCAACAAACTTAGAGCTCTATTAAATTCTATCTATGTAAAGTTATTCGAGAGTTCCTTGAAAATTCTAAGACGTTAAACATATGGAACTACCCTCATTTATGTCTAGTCCTAAAAACTCATAATCCAAACTCTTTAAGGGACTATAGATCAATTTCTTATTTCAATACATTTTATAAAATCATCACCAAGTTGTTGGCTAATAGGATCAAGCATGTGCTTCCTTCATTGGTTATAGAATCTCAAGCTACTTTTATAAAAGGTAGAAGTATTAGAGAGAATGTGACACTTACACAATAATTATTAAATAACTACCATATCAACGGCTCTAGAGCTAATTTTTCTGTTAAATTGATATGTATAAGGCATTTGACTAAGTTAATTAGGATTTGATGCTTCTTTCTCTACATGTATTAGGTTTCCATGATAGGATAATTATTTGAATCTCTCAGTGCATAACCATTCCTTCATTGAGTATTTTGACAAATAAGGAAGGTAGTCAACTTAGTAAGTGTTATAAAGGTCTAAGACAAGGTGATCAACTCTCCCATTATCTCTTCACCATATGCATCGAGTACTTAAATGCATTATTTAGGAAAATGTGTTTCCTAATTGTAGCTTTAAGAATTATAAGAAATGCAACTGGATGGACATCACCGATCTTGCTTTTATTGATGATTTGTTATTACTTTGTAAAGCTAATAAAGCCTCAGTGGCTTAATGAGATATTTAGATAAATTAAATGCTTGTTTTGGGCTTCATATTAATAGAGACAAGTGCTACATTATTTATAGATGTTGATTTGACTATAATTATAAACCCATATTTAACATGTTTGTCTTGTTATTTAATATTTTTGTTTTGTATTTAGTACTTAATTCACTCTAAGTACATATTTTTGGTCATTATTCCCTTCATGGATCAAAAAAAAAGTAGAATTAAGATGAAATCGCAGCATGGAACAAAGATTTGAAGTAACTAAGGACTTAAATGACAGTGTACAGTGGCTATGTAAGTCTCTATAAATGTGAGAGGATTAAAGAATTTAAGTTTGGTCGTGTGGAGTTACATGCTTGTGTAAGTCTGCTGGAACCCCTCCCCGGGCGGGGCACGGGCCCGACGTCCTACGTGACATCTGGACGCGTTCCCACCAAGGAGGGATTCCCCACCAGTGATACTTAAAACTGACAAATTCGTTTAACCTACCTCCGAACAAAATCCGAGCTAGATCATAGGAAAATTCAATCAAATGTTGATCCCGGGAAAAATGCGTGGTGGGATTGTAAAATAAGCATAGACATAAAAATAAGTCAATCACGAACAAAAATTTCAGAGGAATATTTAAAACACAATTTAATAGATAACAATGATTTAATACAAATAGCTAACAATGAATTTCAAATAATTTAATTTCATAGGAAGG
>JAOQMS010000008.1:31651161-31661446 GCA_027563885.1 Erythroxylum longipes | reverse complement strand
AATAATATACATGTTTCCTATACATCTCTATGTATATGTATATTACTTACAAAAGAATCTTGGTACCTTATGACTAGTTTTATTATGCCCATGTAGATAACCCAAACTCTTTTGTTTTATTAATAATAAATATTTTCATTACAAAAAATAACCGGAAGAAAATTAAGTTATAAGTAAATACACTTGATTTCCAGGGCACTATATTTACATAACTCCAACACTCTATCCTGGGTTTGACTAATATCCATAATCCATTCTTTTATATTAGACTCAGTATTACTAAGGAGAGTTCCAACATTCTGAGTAGACATTGCCTTCACTAATTGGCCCACTTGGACTTCTAGACTGTGTATAGAAGAGGCACGGTTCTTTGTTACTTGTTTGAATTTGTTCTCGAGCCTCTTATATGCGTACTCCATGCCTCTAACATTATCCAAAATCTTATCCAAATTTGTTTCCATCGGGCTTGCTTTACCTTAGTGGAAGCCCGATTAACATTGAGGCCTGAAATGTCCTCCAGCATTGTTAGACCAGGAAAAGTTAGGGTGATTGTTCCACCCAGGGTTATAGGTGTTGGAGTAGGGATTATTTCCCCCTCCTTATCCATATTGTGCCCCATATAATTTACTTACTCTTGATTGTCTTCCTTCATCGGGTAATAGTCCACGATATCATGGTCTACTTGTCTACAAAGCTTACACTTCAATTGTATGACCTTCACTTAAGCTGAAGATGACACCTTCATGCTGTTGAGCTATCCTATCAGGCTGTTGATCTTTGCTTGCATCTCTGTCATTTGATCGACTGCCACAATTCCTTTTTGCTCTCTAAAGGTAGAAGGTTGCCTACTCCACTCATTTTTCCATAAACAGCTATTGCTCGCCATCTCCTCTATCAACTCCTCTTCTTCATCAACTGTCTTCCTCATCAAGGATCCTCCTGAAGCTTCGTCGATTGAGCCTCTTGTTAGTGGGTTGACTCTATTATAGAAAGTTTACAATAGGAATTCCTTAGGTAGGTTGTGGTGTGGGCACTTCCTTTGCAAATTCTTATGTCTTTCCTACACTTCATAAATTGATTCTCTATCACCTTGTTGGAAATTAGTAATTTCCTTAATGATCTTCGTGGTCTTGGTCAATGGAAAATACTTATCTAAGAAGGCATGAACCAACTGGTCCCTCGTCGTGATGTTGGCTAGGCTAAGTGAATGGTACCAAGCCTTCGCTCTATCTCTAAGGGTAAAGGGAAACAACCTAATTTTAACCGCATCTTCTGACATCTGATGATACCGAAAGGTATCACAGATTTCGAGGAAGTTCACGATGTGTGCATTGGGGTTCTCGTTAGCCAATCCATAAAATTCCATATTCTGCTGAAGCATATTGAGAAGTATCGGTTTAATATCGAATGAGGTTGCTTGAACAGGCAGCCTTGCTACTCCTTGATTTGCCTCATTGACCCTGGCCTCACAAAGTCCATCAGGGTCCTCACTTCGGTCCATGTTTTGTTAAAACTCCTCGGCCATTTTTGATTTTATGATCTATTCTTCTTCTTCTCGTTGAGCTTTCCTAAGGTTCGTTCTAGTCGATTGACATCCAAATCTAACATTTCAACTGCATAACTTGAACCTCTCGTGACTCTTTTTTCATGCAAGAGCGTGAATTCTGTAATAAACACAAAAGAAACGAAAAAATTAAAAACTAGTCTATGCCTTAAATTATAGAACTAAAATATCACCTCCTCGGTAACGACACCAAAAACTTGATCACAGGTTCCTAAACGATAAGTTTTAATATTTTTAGACCTCAATATTTCTACAAGCGCACGAGTCATTCATGTAGTACCTAAGGTGTCAATCCCAAGAGGAGGATTAATCTAATCCTAAAATCTAATGTAGGAGACTATTAAACAGATCTTTAACAGAAAATGAAATTAAACACGAGAACTAAATAAATCAACCAGACCAAATAAAATAACAAAACAATAATTGACAATTAACACTTAATGAAAACAATCAATGAACAACGATTAACAATTTCAAATTAAAAAAGAATAAAAATTAATGGAAATTTACTGATTTGTTGAATAATGATCACACGCCCTAGAATTCAACCTAGTGAGTTAACCAAAAGAAAGAAAGGGAAAATTATCTATCTTTAATGCTAACCTAGCCAATTACGATTTATCAAATTAATAGTTCTAGATGATCCTAGGGTCAGTTACTTTTTCTGAAGTTATAATTTAACCCTAAAACAGAAACCCTAATCAGATTATAGGAAATTGTAATCTCTCAATTAACAACTGATCTAAAAACTAATCAGTTCTTAAGTTCTCTAATAAACAATTGGAAACCTATATGTGATCTCTCTACACAAGATTTACCAACCTGATTTAATTCTGAATCTATTAAATTACCTAACTCTTGTTAGCCCAATTTAATCATTTTTTCTCAATTCACCCTCTCAGATTATTATTAAGATATGAAATACAGAATTAAACCACAATTAATTCAATAAACACATAGAACAATCAGATTTCATTAAATCAAAAATAATATTCCAATGGTGAGTATAGAATATCAATCACAATTCAATTATATCATCAAACTATATATCCGAATTCTATAATCAAATAAAACTAAAATACATAGGAAATATAACTCAAATGGACAATGGGAGACTGTGACTCAGGAAGCTTCTTATTCTGGGAAGCATGTGGAGCCTACGTCGTTTTCCTCTTCTCTCTTCCTTCTTCTCTTTCTTGATCTCTCAAAGTTCTATCCTTAAGGGTTTCATCGTGGTGGTTGATTACAAGCTCCCTTCTCTATATTCATCACGTTCTTTAAATACCTTAGCAGCCCTAGGGTTTGTCCAGGATCAAAACGGCCTGAAAAGTTCCTCAAAATTTCATATTTCCATCTATTTTTGCATCTGCCTGATGCAGGCCATGGTCATGGGCCATGGTTTTAGCCACAAAGTCTCCAAAACTCCTCCGTTCTTCATTGTTGGCCTTGAAACACTAACAAACACACCAAGGTACCTCAAAAACATAACATTTAAGCTCAAAGACTTATACTAACCTATAAAAAACACATAATCACAAACTAACTAATTCTAACCTAAACATATACTAGACACTCAGATTAATACTTAATACATAAAAAATTAAACCCTAAAACATGATGCAAATCACACCTATCAAAAGCATGTAAAAATGGTGAAATTGATGAATTCATTAGGGACTCGATTCTTTGGTTCAATATCAGCCTACACTAATTAGACATATTTCACTGAGTTATTATCTTCATACCACTCTTTGAACTATGGGTCTTAGATTAACAACAAGCTCTGTTAACCCAGTTTTCCTTTAGCTCATGTTTAATTAAGAGATGCTTATTAATTAAACCTAGCTATTGAACAACCTAGGAGACATTCTCCAGATTTAATTGGATAGTCGTATTATGAACTAGGAAACAGACCAATCTAAGAAACAACCACATACGCTCAGGTCATTTAACCTAGGTTATGTTATCCCTAATGATTCGAAACCAATAGTTACTACAAATGAATCTCTACATAACAATTATGAATTATATTGAAATTCTAGCAATGGGTTCATACACAAACAATCGAACGATAACAAGAGACATGATTATCCATACATCAATACCCAAATCAATTAACATAGGATAACATAATCAATCCCTAAGAGAGAAAGAACAATAAAAGAGACTGAGAGTGTGAGTTTATGAGAGAGAAAATGAAGGGAGAAAGAAGAAGAAGATTTGCAGGTGTCAGGTGGGTTAGGGGGAGGGGGTTTAAAAATTTATTTTGCAAAAAAACCCTTAAAAATTTTAAAATTTTCAGTACTTACTGGTACAGGTCGGTACATGAATTAGGTACCGAAACATCACCTTCTGTATCGTTTTTCATTCGGTACACTACAAAATTCATAACTATGCCCTGACCTCAAGAATTCCATAACTCTTTGTTTACCATCTTTCCATGATTTATTTCCTCCATGATCATTCTTTCTATCTCTTTTTGGTGTTTAACTCTTTGGATTCCTCATTCTTACCTTGTGATGTCTTGATTGATGTGTCTTCTACTTTGTGTCCAAACTCTCCTTGTCTTTTAATTTCTTGTGATTAGGTACTATAATCACAAAAAAGGTAACAATTCCTTAAATCAAAGGAATTCAAATCTTCCTAATGCTATAATCCCAAACAACAGTGCCTAAAACTTATTGGGCATGTTTAATATATAATAAACCCCTCAATACACTGTAAATATACTGATCGTACCTTGTAGTATATATGGTTATCATTACCACGAGGATTATGCAAGGACTAAATTTTGAACCTAACTTGTATAACGTATTCATAATGTGATTAGAATGAAAAAAATAGCAAAAATTAAAACCAATAATAAAATAAAGCAAATAAATCAAATGACAATGAGTTGCTAATTAAAATTAGGGTTGTGATCAAGATTGAATACTTAGGATGTATTCTTTCCTTTTTTTCTTAATTATATTATTAATCCAATTATATGTTTAATCCTAGATTTCTAAGGTATTGATTAGTCTCTCTCAAGACCTAATTAATTAACCCTAATTAAATTATAAAATTCCAGATTTGCAACCTTTTAATTCACAAAACTTTCCATAAATTATTCAATTATATCTAAAACTATCTATTGCTTAAACATAATCTCTCTTTAAGTGATTAATAACTTGATCATTGCGGGACTATTAAACTACCAACTATTATTGCACAATCTAATCTTCTTACTTTTTATTTGCTCTTTTGATTTATTTTTAAGTATAAGCATGCACAACTATCACAAACACTAGAATATGTATTGAAATCAATAACAATCAAACTCGCCAAATAATTCTAGAATAAATCCTAATTTATAGAACTTCATGACATGTTTAACATCTTGGAATTCATATTACACATCAAAAATAATGAAAAAACTAAAGGACATGAAGAAAAAATCTATTCACGACCTGATATGGAAAGCTGGAATTTTTAGATGTTCTTCTTGGTCTCCCATGTTTGATCTTCTTTTTGGTGTTGGATGCTGAATAGTTTGGTGTGTTTCACGTATTTAAATAATGTATTAGGGTCTTATGGGTGTAACTAAGGTTTTCCCACTTTTTTAGGTTCCAAAAATACCTCCAAACCTTAAAATAAATGAAAAATGTCATACTTGAAAACGTTCTATCATGATTGTTCTCTTTAAGTCACGATCATGCTCTTAGGATTTTCCTCTCTTTCATAATTGTGACAAATTGTGCACGATTATGACAACTTCAATCCTCCTCCATCTTCTTCTTTCTTTAATTATCTAATTTCTGACACTCACAATCACATCAAAGACCTCTTAAAACATAAAATTAAGATCCAATTCTTACTCTAACCAAAAAAAACTTAGAATCTATACAAACACTAACAATAAAATAATTCTAATCCTATACACATCATAATCATCTAAGAAACACTTGAAAATAGACTTAACCATCTAGAAAACATAGTATAATATACACCTATCAATTAATAAATCAATTACAACTTGATTTATATGCATCTAAAAGTTGATTCATTGAAGAATCCATAAGTTTTATATGTTTATGTAAAGACCATATAATTTTATAATACGCGATTCCAAAAAGTTTATATAAAAAAGTCCTTCAAAAAAGCAAATTTATTTTTCAAAAAAGAATATGTAGCTTTTTTTCTTGCTTTAGTAGAAGAAGAAACTAGTGAAAGTAGGTTTTTATGTGCTAAGAATGAAGAGAGAAAGAAGATGAACAAGAGATTTATGTTCTTAGATTTTCATGAACTTTTAACTTGGTCTTAGTTCCTCTAGCTTAGATAAACTAAGAGTAGATTAAGTCTAAGCTTATTTTTAGAGAATATAACTTTATGGAAGTTCTATTTATGTATGTTGATTGAATGAAAATATGTTTGTTTGAAGAGAATCAAGAACTTCAAAATCAAGAGCGAGAGGAAGAACAAACTTGAGCTTGGATTTATAAGTAAACAGGTGGGTAATATGTTTATGGTCATTATGTTGATGAGCTAAATTATTTGCTTGTATATGTACTTAAATGCTTGCTTTTATTCATTGTAAATGTGGGAAAAATAATCTGTGAAGTTAATATCATGTTTGCTTTGCAAGAATTCTGCTGCTTTGATGTTAATGAAAAACAGAAAATTTAAGAAGCATGAAAATATGATTATGAGATGAAATATGTAAACATCAAAATTTTGCTTATGTGGAAAGAGAGATACCATTTCATTCATTACATGCACGTTGATCTATAGTCTTCTAGCTATGAAAAAGGGACTCATTTTGTTCTTGGTGTAAACTTCGGTTTTGCATTTCGTTCTATGGGATTCTCTCAAGCCATTTTATGTGTGCATTTTGCTTTAAATTACCAAACACGACATATGATTGAGTGCTATGTTTTGATGATTGAAAATTTTACTTGATTTAATTTGTGTAAGAATATGTTATGTTGTGACCTGAATTCTTTATAATGTATATTTAAATGTGATATAAATTTATGTATATGTTTATTTTTGTGTGTATGTGGTTCGTCACTAATGGCTATAAACGTATTAGCCTTTGAGCTTCCCAGCTCACCCCATTATTTTTCCACTCCTCAAGTGCAAAAATAGCAGGTCAGTGTTAAACCTTGCAAAAACTTCAGCTGACTCCAAAAATTTCTATTTTTGTAACTAAGTTAGTTCGGAAACTTTTGGTACTCTAGAAGCATATCTTACATAAGCATTTATGATTGTATTTTTGTATTATACTACTGATGTGGATTTTGTTTAAAATTGAAGTTATTTATAAACCTTGCAACATTTGAGAGATGAAATTCTGTTTTGTTAAGAAATGAATGAAAGAAGGGTTGAAGAACTTCCCTTTGAATAAATGCAGACGTTTTCTTCTCTGTTAAGTGTTAATTGTGTTGGGAATAAATTGTTAGTTGTTTACTGGTTTTTGGATAAATTCTTCTTAAGTAAATTAATGGGTTGGGAGTCTGTTTTGTTAAGAGTCTTATATGTATTGAATTGTGTTTGTTGGATTCGGTTCTTT
Source organism: Erythroxylum longipes (assembly GCA_027563885.1). Lineage (NCBI taxonomy): Eukaryota > Viridiplantae > Streptophyta > Magnoliopsida > Malpighiales > Erythroxylaceae > Erythroxylum > Erythroxylum longipes. Next base: position 31,654,331 of record JAOQMS010000008.1, on the reverse strand, counting down.
TGTTTTTGTAGGAATGTATGAGAGGAATAAGAGAAAGAGGGTATAAAAATGTTTTCTGAAACTTCAATGAATAAACTATATTGATCTAGGCATAATTTGACAAATTTGTCTTCATAAAAGTTGTAGTTCTTTCTTTTAGCTTTCTAACAACATAAATTTTATAATTTTTGGACTTTAGAATTGAAAGTTATGATAAACTAAAGTAGGAGTGTGCAGTCAGAATGTCGCGATCGTGCACAAGCACGATCGTGACGAACCTCATTTTTCATGAATGTTGCGATTGTGCTTATGCATGATCACAACGAACCTCACTTTTCATGAATTTCGTGATTGTGCATAAGCGCAATTGCAACAATCTACTACTATTCACCAAAAGTCGCAATCGTGCACAAGCACGATTGCAACACCCCTCTCCCACGCCCACGAGATTTCAAAAGTCACGCCCGTGACTTTCTCACTTCTTCTTTTTCTTTTTATTTTATTTATTCATTTGTTTGTTTATTTGTTCAACTCCCAATCTGATTTATTTTAATGTCTATTTTATTTTATGATATTTTATTACATGCATTTGTGTATTTGTTTTTACTCCCACCATGAGTTCTTTTTATCTTTATCGTAGTTTTATTTATTTTATTTTAAAAGTCCCCCAATTTTGGCACCTTGTCATCACGAAATAATGACCAAGACCCAAGGCTAATAGAATCTTTTAAGGAACGAGAGGATGAAGAATAGTTGACAAAAGACATCAAGTTTGAAGAATCTATAGAAGTCTCTGTTCAAGAAGCTAAAGAAGAATAGGACATGAGGACGAATGAGCAAGAACCAAGAAGAGAAGAACTTACCCTCTTATCGGGTAAACTGTTGGATTCTATAGAAGATTCAAAATTTTTTGTTATTCCTTATTTTATCGATAGTTTCTTAATGAAAGGGACATTACTAAAATTAATTGATTTTTTCAACTTTATCAATATTGTCCTTCTAATCATTTTGCAATTTGTAGCTTACTCACAGGCTACAAAACTGATGTTGAACAAGAAGGGTGGAAGTAAGCTGCTCATATTTGATCCCAGTTGAGTTTTCAACGATACAAGGTCAAGATTATGACCATAAATTAGCACATTTAGTAGTTAGGTTTAAATTGTTGCATAGTTAGATTTGTTTTAAATTTCAAAAATAAGTTCTTAATGATTTGGAATGTTTTGGAGTGCTAACTTCTTACTCTTTTAAAAGTAATTATAAGATAGGGCAACAATCTCGGGTGTCAAGTGCATTTGGTCTCAGACTCTGAAACATCACCACCACAGTCACCATGATGGTTTCGTGTTACCCTTTTCTTTTCATTTTTATTAGTATTTTGTTTTTTTTTCCTTCCGTATCTTGTTTCATTCCCCCTTTTTGTGCTTCTATGTATCCTTCTGACATTGAGAACAAAGTGTTGTTCAAGTGTGGGGAGGGGTGTGTTTTTCTTTGAATGTGAATTTTTCATATGGTTATGTTAGTGTGCTTAGGTTGCATATTTGAATTGTGTGAATGTGTTGATGGCTTAGATGGAATGAAATTGATTTAATTTTGAACATAACCTATTAGGTTGCGAAGAGTCATTAGCTCACAAAATTAGTGATCTAGTTTCTTGGCTGAAATATTCAAGTTAATTAGGATTTCGTGTTAGTTTATCACCCTATAAGTTGTCACATTCATTCATAATTTTAGGTCTTTTCACTAAGTAATGTTGCTAGCATTTTTTCATGAAAACGAGTAGCTAAAGCAATAAGGTAGGCATAAAATAATAATTAAAAAAGTTTATAGATTTTAAATAAATAACTATTCCGTTAGCCTTTGTGTTATGAATAGAGCTAATAGTCAGTTGAGAATGTGATGTAGCTGAGTAACCGGATCGACATGCATCACAAATATGTGCCTTCACTTTAAAAGGCTATAATGACATTCCAACTAAGAAGTTTAACCACAACATGACTTAGTTGAGTAACCAGACAGACATTCATCACAAATGTTTGCCTCTGTATAAAAAGACTAGGTTCATGTCCTTCAAGAAAAAATCAATACAAAGAATGTTTTCAAATAAAAACCTACCAAACTTGTCAGTAGCTTTTCATGAAAACCTACTTAGGAATAGCTACACTTTTGTTTTGACTGAATGATTATCAATGTGTTTGTGCAAGTGATAGGAGTGAAGTGACTCAGCATTAAAAATTTTGACTAGTTCATATATTTAGTCCAAAGTGCTTATACATGGATTTTGCCTGTTAATAAGTTAGAACGACTTAAAGGATTGTGTTTATAGTTTCTCATTGTTGCATATGCATGTTTTTTATTTTCTTGGTTCGTTTTATTAAGTATGTGGATGTGATAAGTGTAAATTGTATTGTGTTTTAGGGTCAACATCAAAGAACGGAGATGTTTCAGAGACATTTAGGTTGAAGCAACAACCCACGATCACTATGATCATAACAGAAGCATCAGAGTTGGCCCACGATCATGGCTTGCATGCCATGATCATGATAGAAGCCCAGGAAATGGCCTACGACCATGGCTTATAGGCCCACAATTGTGGTCTGCATCAGGCAGACTTGTAGACACTCAAAAACGTCAAGTTTTAAGGGATTTTTTGGACCTTTTGGACCCCAAAAAACCATAGGACTTCCTAGAACACAAAAGGATATTTAAAGAACAAAAAAAGAGGCAGAAGGAGCTTTTGCATCAGCCACCATGAGAAACCTAGAGAGAAATCATCGAGAGATAGAGGAAGAGAAGAAAGAAGAGGAGAAGAAGCTGACTCGACGTACTTCCTAGATCAGGAGGATTCCCGACGTTGCTGGCTCCTATCATCCATTTCGATTGTATTTCTTGTTTATTTTTAGTTTTATTATTGTATAGATGAAAATATAATTGTTATGTGTTTATTGGATTCATTATGGTTTGATTTTGTGATTGTATAATTCTATAATAAACTGAGAGGGTGAATAGAATGAAAAGTGATAAAATTATACTAACGAGAGTTAGGTGATTTAAGAGAAACAAGAATTGAATCAGATTGAGAAATTGCATGAAGAGAGATCTTACGTTGGGCCCCGAAATTTTTTATTATTATTATTAGGCATGATTTAAATTATTTTGAGGTCTTAATAGATTTATTATTTTGGAGCAACTAG
>JAOQMS010000008.1:31637670-31651061 GCA_027563885.1 Erythroxylum longipes | reverse complement strand
ACGCCACCATCGCGGGGCACGGATTCGGATATCACCATCGATATCGGGTTCGGGTCCAGCGGGAGTGGGGTGTTACATCTTACCAAGCTAAAAGACCTCACAAATTAATTTCTATGTGTAAAGTTGTTTTTCTCTGGTAATTCCTTTAATTTTATTGGAAAATTTTCAAATATATATGAAACTATAGAAATTTTCTATCTAAAATTTTCATAAATTTAATTAAAAATAAATAATTTTATGCAATTAAATACATAAGAATTCAACCATATCAACATATAGGTTAAATGAAGTGTTTACGATAAAATACACTTCTCTTTCATTTACTTTCGTAATCTCTTGCACTGAACTTTACATTCACGGGGTTCAAATCATCTATTCCTATCATATTCTATGAGCATCCATCCATTTATTGTAGGTCTCATTTATTAGATGGATAAATTCTCATGAAACAAAATAGGAACAGAGTAATAAGAATAGGTGATTTGTTCTCATATTCATAGTAATATTACCAAATCAAATGTCTATTTTGTGTCACTTGCTTAGTTTAAAGTTATTTCTCTTCCATAACTTACTAACATGAAAAAAGCTTATAAGTTCAAAAAGTAAAAAAATTAAAACATTATATATTTTTTGAGAAGATTTTTCACTACCTTTATTGAGTGTTATGCTTGTGAAAATGATAATAATTTTTAAAAAATATCGTATAAAAACATAAAACATTTATTTTTATTACAATTTTTTTTCGGGGAATGTAATTAATGTAGTCATTAAAAAAGTGGAAATTACAACATGTTCAAAGTAACAACTCTATGAGAAGGAACTATTACATAAGACAAGTAACTACAAAAAAATACAGTTCAAAAGTAACATCTCCTATAATTGCAATTGCACCATAAATGAGATTTAAAATGTGCTGTTGATCATTAGTAACCATAGTAGCCATTCTTAGTTTAAGGTAAAATTGTCCCATCCATACTCAATGAACTCTTCTACCTTACCAAAGATTTTAGTATTTCTCATCCTCCATAAATAATGCACTAACATGGCAAAACCCCCTTGAAGACCTTTTGATCCTCCTTGTTAGTCCAACGTAACTCATTGACCCAAGATAAACAACTTATCCAGCTGAGATTTTGGTTTTGTAGGTTGAAAAGGTTGAGAAATGAATTCCAAATTGGCTTACTATGAGAGCACTCAAAGTATATATGGTCTAGTGTTTCATTCACTCTAGAACATAAAGGGCAACTTGGGTTGAGAATTTGAAATTTGATTCTTTCTCTCTGGTTCCAACGTGTGTAGTGAAGCTAACCATAAGATGAAAGAGTGAGCTGGTGATATACTTGAGCCCTATATAATAGTGTGAAGAGGGAATCTAACTATAGGACCGACTAACAATTGCTTGCAAGATTGATTAGTAAATACATGAGACGTGTGGTTCCATCGGATTACATCTTCTTTGGCTTGGTTTGGAAGATATGTACGCCAATGTTCAACGATCATTGCAATTCCTCTATTTATGTGGAAAGGCCAATGCCAGCAATTGTCATGAATTAACACTCGCACTTTAATATCTTATGGAATAGAACCTCTTAAGGCCGGAAAGAGTGGAGTATTATAGAAGAAGCCCACATCATGCCAATGATCAAACAGAAAAGAAGCGCTTACCCCATTACAGATGTGGTGCTTAATGTGAGGGCGCATGTATGACCTTGTGTGCAAAATAATCTGCCGAAAGGTATATGATTGGAAGGTATTGCAATTGTTCTACAAGTAAAATCGTAATTGAATTCTAATTTTGTGTAAGACTCTAATTGCCTTACATTTTTATAGATTTATAACGGAATCAACCAAAAAGAATTAATGCTATAGTAAATTTCATATTTGACATTCATTTAGATTCATTTATAGTTCCAAGTTCGCTGTATCCTACAGCAGACTCATGTAAGAAATTGCTAGTAAAGAAAATTTTGTGTACTACTCAATAATGGTATATGTTCTTCTATTAATAATTCAATTCTTACACATTTGTATGTTTTTTCATTTCAAATTTGTAGATTTTGGAGTCATAAAACTTATTCATAGTTTAGTTACAAAAAGCTTTATAGCGCCAATATATATACACGAGTTATCATTAACCCTTATCTAGCTATTTTGAGACTATCGTTTATTGCACGATTCAGATTCTAATGTATAGGCAAGCTGTACCACGTGGTATTATTTGATAAACGCTTTCTGTAAAAAAAAAAAAAAGATTATTTATTTATTTGTTTCATCTTCGAAGAAATCCAAGAAGAAATTCTGATGCCAATAATTGACTTGGATTTTCATCAGGTCATTATCTCCCTTTTGAGGCCATTTAATTTGAATGATGCCTATGTATGTTCCGGGACAACCTTTTTGCACGTAGATATCTGCCGTCAGTGCCCTAGTTATCCAAGACTTCGTTATCTAAGTCAATATTTACTATAAAAAAAGAGGAATATTCAATATTTAAAAGCAACGGTTATTTTTCGCACGTAATGCTCGCGAGGATTTGGATTCCAATTCCGAGTATTATTGCAGGCGGATGGCCCACTTTTCAAAGTAGTCGCAGTAGAGAATAAAGAAGCGGAGGCTTTGAATACGAGTTTTCTACCTTTTCTTTTTTACACAATTCATGTGTCTGATCCAAAATGGTGACTGGGATTCCTACTTATCGAAAGTCCAGGTTTACATGTTGCAATCTGTTCCTACGTGGCATCGAATATGCGTGCCATGTCAGCACATGTCACTGTCGAAAGAAATCATACATTTATGTTATATAATTTTTAAGACTTGTTTTCAAAATTTACTAACCAATACTAACTAACGTCAAATGAAATAAGTAACTTAAGGTTCCTTTTAATAATTAAATGCGTCCAAAATATTAAATAAATATTTATTTAAGTTTAACATGTAATTTTTAGTATTTTATGAAAAAAATATTGTATAGTTTAGGTTATCATCTATAACCTGTGATTTAAAACATAATAAAATAATAATTATTTAAAAAACTTTGTCATATTGTGTCTAAAGCGATTGCATACTTTTCAGGAATTCCCCAATAAAATTATTTTAATTTGAAAGGATGAACGTTTATGCCAGAATTTTTGTGGGCTTACAAACTAAGCATTGGTTGGAAAGAATACGAGTTTCTTAATCCATGTCTGACTAGAAAACTTCTTACATTCCTCTAACTCACCATCCAAATGAAAACGATTTACATATATAATTTCGTTGTGGATTTAAAATGAGCCTAAACTCCAATGTACACCACTTTTTTAGATTTTACATTACCAGGCCAACAACAATCTCTCTGCAGCTATGCCTCCCCAGCGTCGATCCGCCGCAACCCAAAAATACAATAAGAAATACTTCAAAGATTCTCTTTTTCTCACGACAATAAAAGGGGAGTGAGTTTACAACCTCCAACTGTTGTAGCACACGGCAGGCATGGAATAATGGAATGAGGACACTGTAGTATTGATGCTCTAATAAAAATCACTCTCTGAATTTCGAACTTTGTTCGCAAAAGCTAAGATGTGTCACATTTGAATTTAAACAGGCAAATACCCTTAAGTGATTGGAAGGAAACAGCAAAAGGTGGCACTGTATATGAATCTTTGTTGTGGCTTTTCTGAATTATTGCAAAGATCAAAAAGAATCTTATGCAACACAAGGACGAAAGCACTTTGGCATTGGAAGACAATGTGCATTTGTAGGGAATTGATTCCAAAACATTTTGCAACTTCCTTGTAACCTTTTACCTGTACCACGTCCACCTCAACTATATCGAACCTATATGAGGAAGGTCTACTTGGAAGGGTTGCATTTTATGAATCTAGGCATGAAGTGACTTATGCTTAGACGTCTTCATCCATTCATGTGACCATTTTATCCCATGTAGTCATCATGTTATTATGGAACGGAGTGGAAGGATGAGGGAAGGGTTGTGGGAAGGAAATAAATCATTCTGACTTCACTATGCGGTTCAAAATAAAATCCTAAGTTGTGTTTGTATACTATACATCAATTTAATTGTTCAGTAGTTGAGAAATAATATTGATGTTAAATAGTTAGGGGACCACAATTTAAATGAGAAAAAATTAGTATCGGAAGCAATTGAGCTTATATATATAAATAGAGACAATACCCTCAACTTAAAACTTGACATATTGTCTTGGATTCCATTCTTATCGAGTTAACCTCCCCCGCACAAAGAGACCTTTCTGATTGCAATACCAATTGTTGAATCGTGAGGAAGTGAGTAATTTAATTGATAGAAATTTGATTGAAATCAAGTGTGTTCATATACAAGAAGGATATTATTTCAATCTAGAAACTTAATGGACAAAGAAATAGTTTCTGACATATACGAACCACTTATAACCCTTTTTGATGTAAAAAGTCATGTAAATTTTCGACTATTAATTGACTCGTTTAGATTTGAATCCTGTTAATAAAAAATATTTAATAATTTCAATTTTTTTAGTATCGATACTTCTTTACAATGTATCAAGATGTTATGATATACATGTTATTCGGTTTAAATCAATCAACTACAGCATTTAAACTTAGTCAAACATTAGAAAATGAAATTGAAGATAGAAATTATTATATAGTGAAGGAAAATATATCATGAATGATTTTTTCCCTTACATTCAGCAGTTAAATTTTTTATAGTCAAATGATATCGAGGCATAATATTAATTAACATTAAAAATTAATGACAAGTTATTTGAGAAGAAGAATAAACAAATTGCAATAGCCAAAGCCAGAGTGAAACTAAATAGAATTTGATGTGAAGAAACTATAATGAAATTGTTGTAAGTTGCAATTTAATCCAGCTATTTCTATTTATATTATTTTTGTTATTAACAAACTAATTTATCAATATCAAAATTTTGTTATTCAAGAACATCGAATGACTGAATTAAGCTATAACTCAAGTAAAAATATGTTAAATATAAATTAAGTCAACCACAATTTAATATTATTGTTCTAAATCGTTTATTTTTATTACTCTATATGATTTTATGTCTCTTGTTTAGATAATTGTTAATTATAAGCATGTTACACATTTTTAATTTTAAAAACAAAAAAAACATGTTATAAGCTACTTTAGTGTATATTGAAGTAACATGGTTAATGTAATAGAAAAAACTACAAAACTAATGAAATTGTGAAAATAAAGAGATCCTTACCAAGCATGTATTCTTAATGTTCTTCATTTTAGTGTTGATGTATAAGTTTTGAAAAATTGTCATTTTTAGTAGCTTGTTCATTGAATAAGAACATTTTCAAAATAGGGTGAAAAATTAAAAAAAAACATATTATGCTCTATAGAAATTAAACATAGTTGATCCTAATTAAATGGTATAAAACACTCACTAAAATAGGAAGATATTGTTACTTGTTCAAGTGGAGAATTATAGTTCCATTGCTACTTTTTTTGTCCTTATTTTGGCTATAATTTATATTAAATTTTCTTTACAAGTTATTGAAATTTTATTTTCTATTTTAACCTAGATATTGATATATAATAGAAAAGTCAAATATAGAATAGTAGGTAAAAGTAGAATTCATCTAATAAAATCAAACATGACAAAAATAATAAAGATGATTCATTAGATGAGTAAATTACCATAAAAATAATGCAAATAATACTCATTAACTTTTACAAGCTAAAGTTATATGTATTAACAAGAATGACTAAGAAAAAAAAAATCCTAGTTTAGATTTGGTTTTCTTATAGGAGCATTATATCTAAGTTCTTTTAAAGCAAACATAATTATAAATTTTTATTGTTAAGCTATTTAATTTATAAGTTTAGTGAATGAAGTTTCATAATATAATTTTTCCTTCCTTCTTTTTTTTATTATCTAATTGAGCTATAATTGTAAAAAAATATTTTTGTCAAAGATTATATCGAAATTGGAGATAGTATTAGACATTTTTTTCTTTTTAAAATGTAAATAGTTCATTGAAAAAATGAAAAGTTTAATATAAACAATTGTCAATAGCTACAAAAGTTACAATCATTAAGGACATAAAAAACAGCTGCCAAAGGCTACAAAGGGCTACAACCATTAAGGAAAAAAAAACAAAGAAATAATTTGGTAAATATGAGACTGCTAAATTAAAGCATATATGACTAGCTTGTTATAAAGCCAATATCTGATACATTGCTCCTGGTTATATCAAAGGTTCACTATTTTTTAAAACTTCTACCAATATCTTAGGAAGCTTTTTCTAGTTGTAGCCACTGTTGAAAGTTTAAGATCATCTTAAGTTCCAATTATTAGCTAAGTTGTTGCTATAATTAATATGTAGTTGGTTTAAGTAGATTAATTTCCTTGTTATATCATTGATTATCTTGAGTGTTTGGGTTGTTAATTTATTATTGCCATTAAATATCCTTGCATCTCTTTCCATAAATATTTGATAAGTCAAGCATCTGAGTGCTAATATCATTACCAAGTCATCTGTTAGATTCCTTTTTCTATTGTTTGTCATCCATATAGCAATGTTGTCCAAATCCTTATAATGATAATCCATCTACATACTTTTGTATCTAAACTAATAGAAAGGATGAAAAGGTACATTGGAAAAAAAAGATGAGCAATTGACTCTTAGTCTTGACCACATAGGGCGCAATAATATGTTAGACTTAGTAAGTTATTTAATCTATCCAATGTTAGAAGTTTGTCTTTTAAAGAAAGCCATAAAGTGAAATAAATTCTAGGAGAAACTTAATTGATCCATATAAATTTATACTAGTGCATTTTAGGCATAAGTGGTTTCAAATAAAGCTTTTAAGATTTATTGGATAATGCTCTAGAGTTTTGATGTATCTAATATATATCATCAAACCAAGTTGAGAGAGAAGAGAAGATTAAAGCAAAATTCAAGAAATCAGCAAGGATTGAGGGGCTAATATGTTGAAAGTCACCACTGGAACCTTTTTAACTAGTGTATTAGTTGGAGTAAGATCGTTGAGTTTAGAATATGCATTGTTATCATTTAAAGCCCGATTCTACTCTAATTATTGAACAAGAAGCCAGTTCTTTCTCCATTGGCTATAATAGTTTTCAGTTATAGCCTAATTTGGTTCCTAAGTCAAAGGATATATAACATGTTCCAAGAATTATTATCTCTAGGTTCCATACTTTAATAGTTTTTGTTCTTAAAAAATCATATATAAACCCATTTAATCTACTATACTTTTGTATCCTTGAGGAATCTCGATATTCTTTTAATCATAAATAATTTATTGGTGAGTTTAATAGAACAAATGCCTATGCCTCCTTCCTCCTTTGTTTTGCAAACTTCACTTTGCTTTATTTTTACTACTGTTTTATTTGCAACTTCACCAGAACATAAGAATAATCTTATTATCCTTTTCATCATTTTGATAATGCCTTTTAGAGGATGAAGATTAGAATTCTAAAACCTATTTATGGAATTTAGCACTAAATTAACAAGTTAAACCCTTCTAGCTTATCAAAGACTTTTGTTACACTAGCTACTCACTTTCTTTTTTATTTTTTAATTAATGATAAAAGTATCTATAATTTCATCTCTTTTAAGTGATTAGATTCTCAAATAAGTGAAGGGCAGATCTTTGATTTTAATACTAGTAAATGAGATATCCAAGTTGCTAAATGAGTAGCTCTTGTGGAAAGGATAAAGTAACTTTTTTCCTTATATTAAAATCAATAACAAATCCTTAAAAGATCTAAGGGATGACATCAGTGTAGAGATAGAATCAAGATTAGCTCTTGATAAGAGGAGTAAGTCATCAATAAAAGAAAGAGTGAAATTTAAATCATGCATTTGTTATGATATCTGAATCTTTTCTCCAAGTTGATGGTTTTCCCAATCAATTTAATGAGGACTTTTCATAAGTTTAAATTGCATCGTGTTTTAGGGCATAGTTTGATATGTGATTATCCATTAATCAGATCATTTAGTATGTGTTTAGTTTAGAATTGTGTTAGTTTGTTAATTATTTATGTTTTAAGTGTTTTATGGGTTAGAACAAGCTTTTGAGCTTAAATATTATGTTTTTAAGAAACCTTGATGTGTTTGTTAGTGTTTTAGGGTCAACATCGAAAAACGAAGAAGTTTCAGAGAATGGAGAAGTTTCGGATACATTCAAGCTGAAACAATGGTTGTGCCATGATCGTAACAGAAGCACCAAAGTTGGTCCAAGATCATGGCCCACATGCCATGATCGTGATAGAAGCCCAGGAAATGACACACAATCATCGCCCGCATCAGGCAGATGTGCAGACACTTAAAAGTGTTAGTTTTAAGGGATTTTTTAGACCTTTTGAACCCCAGAAAATCCTAGAGTTGCTCAGAACATAAGAGGATATTTAAAGAACAATAAAAGAGGCAGAGAGAAGCTTTTGCACTAGTCACCTTGGAGAAACCCTAGAGAGAACTCATCGAGAGATAGAGAAAGTGTAATATCCCATTTTTCCATACTAAGGGTTAGGACATAGGATCGTATACCATCGTATATAAGAAAATAGTATTGAAAATAAGTGAAATGCATTGGATTCATATGCATAACATTAGCATACAAACATGAATTATGATATTGTACACATTTCAAAGACTGTATATGCATTCGATTGACATATTTCGGGGTATAAACAATTTTAAATTAGTTATGATGCGAATTTGATCTAATGGTTTTAATTATTAATTTTGAATTTATTTGTTAAAATTGGGAGATTTATGAATTTATTTGTATTTTTGAACTAGAAAAATGCCAAGTCCCAAGATAAATTGACTCATGGTAATAACAATAAGTGATAGATGGTAGTAAAAAAAATGACACGTGGCATTAGGATTAATTGAAAAGTGACTTAGAAAATTGAGAGACAAATGGACTAAGCAATTAAGTGGTTTTTTTTAGCATCAAAAGAAGAAAATATGTGGCAAGTATCATGACGTTCACCATGTTTTTAACCCACAACACTCTCACTTGGAAGAACATCTGTTGTTGCTTTTTCTACATGCTCTCATCTTCATCTTCTTCTCCCCATTCTCAATCTTCACAATCCACACTCACAACGTGATTTTTGTTAATATTCAACACTATCCACACCAAGATTTTTGTTATCTCATCTTGTTACTAAAAATCTAGCCTATTCTACTTTGAATGTTTGATGATCATGTAAGCTTAGAAGCTAAGGTTACATGATGTTTTGAAGAAGCTTGGAGTTAAACAATTAAGTGTAATATTGTTCTTGATGGCTTGTTTAAATAGAAACGTATATGATGTTAGTTTAGGGATAGATTGATGGAGAAAATGTGTGTTGAAAGTTAATAAAACGTTGATGAATGAATGCATATGAACATATTCTATTTTTGTATAAATGATGAACAATAGTTTATGTACTATTATATGGATGCTTTTGAGATTGAATTGAGGTGAGAATGAAGAGGAAATGAAGAACTATGCATAAAATGTGTTGGATGTATTATGAAAGAGTTAAAATATGGGAAAACATGGAAAAATTGGTTGGGATTTTTTGAATTACATAACCCACGATGGTGGGAATGCCTCAACGATGGTGGGAAATAAAAGGAGATGGCTGGAAATTCTCAGATGGATTAACCCACGATTGTGGGAAGTCCACCACTATCGTGGGAAAGGCCCTGAATGTGAATTCTTCTCTTTTTATTGATGTTTGAACCAACTAATCATAAGATACTTTATTATGGTACATTTAGACTTGAATGAGGCTTGAAATGAACCTAGTTTAATGTTGAATAAGTTGATAAAGTGTTTGATATGTTTAGGTTGTTACTTTAGGTTATAACTTAAGAATGGGTTGATGATATTAATGTATTAAAATCTGGAAATTTAGAGAAGTTATAGGAATGAATGTGTTCTTATGATTGTAAATGTGATCCAAAAGAGTGAGTAAGGTGTATTAGGTATGAATGAAAGAGGAATTGGATATTGTGTGATTATATAATGCCAAAAAAGGGATTGATGAATGTATGATTAATGAACTTAGAATAACCAATTTCCTTTGAGGTGTAAACCTAAGTGCAAGCTAGACATATACAAGTGATAATGTTTTAATGATCAAGACTTATAATTAAGGACACATACCCAGGAAAGTCATTAAACATGAATTAAACATAATATATATACATATGTGTGTGATTGAATACTTAAGTGATTGAGCAACTTAGTAATGTGAAAATTGTGTGTATTTTATGACATTATATGCTCAAGTCAAATGCCAACATCCAGACATTGCCAGTTCGTCGAGGCAATAGCTATCTGGAGTGTACTGATAGTCAATCTAGATATTTTCTCACTCGGATTGATGTTATCTGCTTAAATTTCAATTATTCAACTATTATTGATGCGAATGTGATGATTCCGGACAGTGATGGTCCAAGGAGTTTGATAATTGAGATTGTATTGGAAGTTTTTCATAATTGAATATGAATCTGAAGAAATGTGTGTACTCAACAAAAAAATATTGAATGCTTGACTTAGATCTTATGAATATGTGAAAATGACTATCTATAATGAATGAAAGTGATTGATTGCATAAAATGAGATGATGCATTTCATCATATGATATGCATGATCAGATAAAGGAGTTGTGATCGGAGTGAATATAAAGAGCCACAAGCTTAGTATATAAAATAAGCCTGGTATCCACAACAGATATGGGATAGTTAAAAAGGCACTCGGTCATAACAAAGTAACAATGAAAGTGAGTCACATATGCATTTGCATGAACAAATTGATATGTGTTATATGAATGATTGAAACGAATTAATTGTACTGTTTTGATATGGAAATGTGAAATTGTGTATACAAATTGTATTTGTTGAAGCATGATGAAATGTGAAGTGATATGACATGTTTGATGATATGCTTTGTCTGTGAAATGTAGCATGATGAAATGCTTTATTACGTTATTTGTTGAAGCATGATGAAATGCTTTGTTACGTTATGTGAATTATATGATTTTATTTTAAGTGTGAATTTTGCATATTATATGTTAGTTTTGTTTAGGTTTGTATAGTATGACTCATGTGAGTGTGTTAATGGCTAGGACTTAATGGAATTGGTTTAACTTTGAACATAGTCTTTTAAGTTGCTAACATTTATTAGCTTGTGAAATTAGCATCCTAGGTTGCTTTGGTTAAATGTGCATGTTAATTAGGATATAATGTTAGTTCATTCACCCTAGGAATTTGACACATTCATCTATAATTTTAGGTCAAACAAATAAGTAGAATCATTAGTATCTTTTCATGAGAATGATTAGCTAAAGAAATGAGGTAGGCAAGAAAATATATTTTTAAAAAGGTTTGTGTTTTTGTTTAATAAATAACTATTCTGCTGGCCCTTTTTGAAACAAATTAGGTTATGAGTAGAGCTAGTAGCCAGTTGAGAAGGTGATATAGCTAGGTCATTGGGGACATTCCTCACAAATGTTTGCCTTCGCTTCAAAAGGCTATAATGACATTCCAACCAAGCTTCTTAACAAAAACATAACCTAGTTAAGTAACCGAGGGACATTCATCACAAATGTTTACCTTCAAGTCAAAAGGCTAGGTTCATATTAGTGAAATTTAACAAAAATAGTGTGTTGTTTAATAAATTTTTCCGATCTTTATGAATAACATGACTTCTCATGAAAAGATACTTAAAGATAGTTACAATTTTGATTAACTAACTAGTTATCAATGTGTGTGTGCAAGTGATAGGAGTGAACGAATTCGACATTAAGCCTTGATTACTATGTATATTTAGTCATAAGTAATTAGAAACAGATTTCATAAGCTATTAAGTTAGAACAACTTGAAGGATTGTGTTCGTAGTTAAATTTGTTTTGTGAGGTTCAATGCCATTATACCATTATTGCATATGTGTGTGTTGTTATTGGTATGTTTGTGTTTTGTTTGTTTTGTTGTTGCTTAAGGACAAGCAAAAGTTCAAGTGTGGGGATCTAGATAGTTGTAGTTTGCATGATGTTTTAATAGGCATTTTAGTATATTTTAGTTGTTAATTAATTAATTTATGCATTTTTAGGTTTAGAATTATGTTATTTGGTTAGATATTTGTATTTTGAGTGTTATATGGGATAGAGCATGCTGTTGAGCTTTAATTGTATGTGTTTGAGGTGTGTTGATGTGTTTGTTAGTATTTGAGATCAGATATCGAAGAACAAACCATATTTGGAAAAAACTCGGCAGAAGACTTAGGGATATGTGAAAGAAGTTTATTTTAAGTGATGGTCGTGGCCTACGTGATGATATACACAGACCAGCCTCCTGAACTTAATTTTTCACGGTTATTTCAGACTTTTGGGCCTAGTGAAACCTAGTTTTTACCCCAATTAGTAAAAGAATATACAACACAAGAGAAATGACCTAAAAAGACAGGGCCTCCATTTGTCACTTTGGGAAAAAGCTAAGGAAGAGGAAGAAGGAAGAGAGAGAAGGTGGAGTTTCTGCTACTGCTTTAACCTCTAGTCCTCCTAAGTTATCATTTCTTTTTTTCCATCTTTTATTTCATTCATTTGATGTATGACATGAAAGTGATGATGATAAACCTTGGTTTAATAATGTTTTAACTTCTTTTAGGGATTTATACTTAAATTAATATTAATATAATTGCTTTTTTGGTTTATGATGTTGGGTATTATGATTATTTGTTGTAATTGCCTGCTTTAGTATTAAATCAAAAGAGAAAACTGAATGCAAAATGATTAGTTTGGTTAATAAGAGTTAAATGATCTAATAGAACAAGCAAATAATCAAATCGGTAATTATACACAGAGAGATCTCATGTGACGACATGGTTGTTTATCGGAATGCTGAAGAACTAATTAGGTTATGGACTATTTTGTTAATCGAGAGATTACAAGTTCGGTAACTCAACTTAATTAGGGTTTATGATTTAGGGCTTAGTGATTACAACTCAAAAGAGACTAATCTATCCTTAGAAAGTGTAGGACTGGCATTGCATTAGTGAAAAAGTTACTAAGTTAGCATGATAGGATAAATCCCCTTAATATTCCTTGTTTGAATTTCAATTGTCAATTGGTGGTGCTCAAATTTGATTTCTTGGATTAACTTTTGATTTCTTATTTCAATCATTTCATATTCGATGGTTTATTTTTGTCAGACCCCGTTTCCTGGAGTCCGACTCTTGTTCATGCATACTTGCTTGTCCTTGTTCATGCATACTTGCTCTGATACCATACCTGTCAGACCCTAAGTTCCGGAGTCTAACCCTTACATACATGCTTGCCTGGCTTACTTGTTTGCATGCTTGCGAACCTGGCTCACTTACTGACTTGCATGTATTTTTGCTT
>JAOQMS010000008.1:31610569-31637570 GCA_027563885.1 Erythroxylum longipes | reverse complement strand
ATAAGGACATGTTCACCATACCTGTCCCAAAAGTCCACTTTACCCTTGTCATTTCTTCCATATACCGAAATTGCCCTTATTTTCTTCTCATGTCTTCATTTCATAAGATATCATGTTTAAGTTCAATACAGAAATTTTTATGGGGTCGACAATTTTTCTGTTTAATTTTTATTTTCATTTTACCTTAGACAAATTAGGATTCGGTTAGTTCACTAATTCCTCGTGAGATCAACAACTCATATACTGCGCTACGATCCACGCGCTTGTAGAATATTGAGGATTTTATAAGATTAAAATTAGTCAATAAGGAGAAGTTAGAAATACTAAAAACAATACCAACCAATAAAAATCTTGCTGAAATACAAGGTCTGAGAGGTCCATTAATACACAGCCCTACCCCTAATTACTAGAGAGGCTATTTCTAAATTATAAATACTAACAAATTATCAAAATTCTACTCATGGAAGGCATTATAGAGAAGAAAAGATGTTAGCTTGCGTATTGGAATGCAAATTATATTAGCTAAGCTTATTCAAGGATGCTCATGAGTATGTGACGCAATGTGATACATGTCAAATAGCAGGGAAGATTTTGAAGAGAGACTACATGCCCCTTTTTAACTTCCATCTTTTTAACTTCTTTGAGATGGAAGTATTTCATGTATGGGCATTGGATTTCATGTGAATTTTCCCATCTTACATGGGGAACACATATATATTGGTGGGAATGGATTATGTCTCAAGATGGGAAAAATTAATGGAAAATCTAACTAATGTTGGGAAAGTTGTGCAAAAGTTTATAAATGAGATTTAGTATATTTGGAGTGTCGATTTCTATAATAAATCATTTTAAGCTCTTCTTAATAGATATAGAGTTTACCATCAAGTGGCCACATCAAATCATCCGCAAATAGGTGGCTGAGTGGAGGTTATTAACCATTACCTAAAGAGAATCTTAAAGAAGACTATTAATGGTTAGAGGAAGCATTCGGCATTAAATCTTAAAGATGCTTTATAGCTATATTGAAACTCCTTCAAGACAACAATTGGTAAAACACCCTTCCAAATTATGTGTAGGAAGGTTTTTCACTTGAGCTAAGTGGAGTTGGAGCATAAGGAATATTGGGAAATTAAGGCTTTAAATTTTGATTGGAATATAAATGGTAAGAAAAGACTCCTACAACTGAATATGTTAAAAGAGTTAAATTTTAATGCTTATGAGAATTTAATAAGTGTAAATGCATCATGTTTTAGGGCTTAGTTTGTTATGTATTTAAGTGTTAATTTAATTGTTTAGTATGTGTTTGGGTTAGAATTGTGTTAGTCTATGTGTTTAAGTGTTTTTATGGGTTAGTACAAGTCTTTGAGGTTAAATATTATGTTTTTGAGAAACTTTGATGTGTTTGTTAGTGTTTCAGGGTCAATAACAAAGAACGACAAAGTTTCGAAGACACTCGGGCTGAAATAACAACCCACAATCATGGAACAAGCATTGGAGACAGCCCACGATCGTGACAGAAGCCTAGGACACTGCCCACGATTGTGGCCTGATCGCCACGATCATGACAGAAGGCTCAAATGTGGCTTACGATCGTGGCCTACATCGGGCAAATACGCAGAAACTAAGAAAAGTTTTGAGGGAGTTTTTGGACCTTTTGGACCCCAAAAATATCCTAGGGCTACCTAGAACATAAAAAGGTGTAAAAATAACAAGACAAATTAGATGAGTAGTTTTTGCATTAGCCACCATTGAGAAACCCTAGAGAGAGTTTGTCGAGAGATTGAGAAAGAGAAGAAGGAAGAGAGACGTGGAGAAGAAACCCATGCGAAGTACTTCCTAGAATAAGAGGTTTCCCGATGTTACTACCTTTGTCATCCATTCCAATTTTGTTTCTGGCTAATTTTCAATTTTATTATTGTATAGAATTAGGATAGCCGTTGACGATAGGATTGTATGAATGTTGAGAATGTCTAAACTCACCTTCGGGAAATTTTATCTTTGATTTAATGAAATTTGATTGTTTTTGTTTTTACTAGATTTATTGTGATTTAATTTTTGCACTTGACTCGATGATAAACTGAGAGCTTAAATCGAGTGAAAAATTATTAAATTGGGCTAATGAGAGTTAGGTAATTTGATAGAACGAGAATTAAATCAAATCGGAAAATTATGATAAGAGAGATCTTGCATAGGTTCCCGATAGTTTTTGGTCAACATAAGATCTAATTAGGGTTTTGGACTGATTGTTAATCAAGAGATTGCAATTCTCATAATCTGATTAGGGTTTATAAATTAGGTTAATGGTTATAACTCGAGAGAGAGTAATCAACCCTAGCACTGTCTAGAACCAGTAATCTAGTAGTTCATAAGCGATTAGGTTAGCATTAAAGATAGATAAAATTCTCTTTTCTCTCAATTGCTAGTTCTTTATTTTGATTCTTGGTTAGGTGTTGCAATTGCAATTTTTTTAATATTCTCATAATTGATTTTTTAATTGAATTATTTGATTGAATTAAAATTTTGTTTTAGTTTCGTTACATTTCAAATATTGCACTTTGTTTTGGCCTTAGACTTTAGGATTAGATTAAACCTTCTCGTGGGATCGACACCTTAGGTATTTCGCGAATGATCTATGCTCTTGCAGAATATCCTGGTTAAATATTAAAACTTACACATATCAGAAAACCGCAATCAAAATTCTAATTTGTATAAGGAGAAAGTTAAAAGATGGCATAATTCCCATACAAGAAAAGGGAATTAAAATTTTGAGATGTGGTTTTGTTATTTAACTCAATATTGAAATTGTTTTCAGGAAAGCTCAAGTCATGTTCAAGTGGTCCTTTTAAGGTGACCCAAATATTCAAACATGGAGCTTTAGAATTGGGGAATGATAAAAAGGAAACATTCAAGGTTAATGGGCATTTATACAAACTACATTTAAGACGAGGATATTAATATGAAATGGAAGTAGTGTCTTTCTTTTATTTTGTTTGAAAATATTTGAACAAAAATGATCAAGATGGTTAACTTAAAATTAATATGTTATGTCTTTTGTAATTTCTTGTGTATTTTATGCATTATTTTTATAAATTTTGAGCGAGTTTGATTGATGGATGTTTATGGCTTGAAGTGTGTCAAATGGTTAGGGAAAATATCAATATCAATATCAATATGTATAATCATGCAGATTTGTAAAAGATACCCTCTATCACAATTATGCATGTCATGCATGATTATGCAAATGATCATGCCAAAGGCCTACACCCCCGATGATGTATCATCATGCACATAAACAATCATGCAACCATCCTTTTAACTGTTAAAAAACCCTATCCTATTTATTTCCTTCTTCTTTCTTCATCCCCTCATCTTTTCTTCTCTAATTGACATCCCAATCTTTCTTTACTTGATTTCACTCAATTTTCACACGGATTTCACACTTTCCTTCCATTTTTTCATTGTAACACTATTTACCTAAAAATTTAGTGATTTTCACACTAAAAGACATCTTTTTCCTAGGTTTGACAACAGATTTTTCTGTATTTCTCTTTTGTTTTTTTGATGTTTTGTTGGTTATTTTGTAGGTTTTCATAAAGAATATGGCACTAAAAGTTAAGCAACTCATGCAAAGATCCAATCCTAAAGGAAAGACGATGGTATTTGAAAGTTGTGCACAAGATTTGATAATATTTTTTGGAACCCCATTCCCAATCTTCTCACAAATAGAAGATAAGAAGTTCTAAAAACTCCATTCTAAAACTATAGCTGGACCTTGATATTTTGATTTCAAAATTTTTAAAGATTTAAGGTTAAAAAAAAGGTTGAATTATTGAGTGCTAGAATTAATTGGAAAATTTTCATTCATTGCGATTATATTGTACATGAAGAATTGACCTTAGAATTCTACACTACATTAAGTTATGAGCCTAAGAAGCTAAACAATTTTTGTTTATACTAAGAGGGAACCCATGTAACTTAGATTGTTTTATTATGGAGGAAATATTTGGATTCTCTAAAACCAAGATTGTAGAATCATATAAGGATTTTCTTGCCACCACTTATTGGAAGAAATTGATTGGATTAGATGTGTTTGACCCTCAAAATGTAGCCAATAATGCCATTAAAAGTCCAAAACATTTGTTACTACATACATTCATGTCTCACAATTCTTTTGTGAAGCATCAAAGTAACAAATTTGCTAAAAAGGATTTATTGTTACTTTGATATATGGA
Source organism: Erythroxylum longipes (assembly GCA_027563885.1). NCBI lineage: Eukaryota > Viridiplantae > Streptophyta > Magnoliopsida > Malpighiales > Erythroxylaceae > Erythroxylum > Erythroxylum longipes. The sequence continues at coordinate 31,633,338 of JAOQMS010000008.1, read as the reverse complement.
GAACAAAGTCAAGGTCTACATATCCACATACATCTTTCAAACAATAGCTACTTCCATTAAGAATAAGAGTAGATATTTAGGCATGAGCTTTTTAGTAACTACTTTGGCTCAATACTATGATGTTTTTGCTAATGGAATAACCCCTACTTTCTTTAAAATATTTAATAATGCATAGTTGTAGAGGGTTTAAATCTTGGAGTCTGATGATATGGAACTATAAGATCCAAGGTTTAAATATATAATTAAGCACATGACAGGACATTTTGGCTTTAATTCAACATCACCACAACAAGATTAAGAGGTAACATTGAGTAAAGAATCTGATGAATAAAAAGGCTGGGAGATGGTGCTCAACAAAAAATAAAGGGTATAATGGACACCATAGAGGCACAATTCAAAACAGTAGTGTGCCAATAACGCTACTGAATAAAGAAGCTATAAAAGTATTTTGCAGTGTAAAGGGTCCAAGTCCCTTCTCTGATGCCATCACCACCATAATCCCCATAAGTATTCTTGCCTTTATTTTCTATTTCTCTTTTTTTGTGTTCTATTAGTTTTGTATTTTGATTGTGTTTTAGTTATGTATTATTTCCACATTAAGTACACTGTATTTTTCCTAGTGGACATATGTTTTTGCACTTTTATTTGTATGTGACTTTGCATTTTCATTTGCATTGCATGTATTGTTTTCTTATGTTAAAATTGTGTAAATTTTTTACATGATGTTTGCATTATGTGAATGTGTCAATGGCATGAAATTGAAAGGAATTAGTTTAACTATGTATATGATCACTTAAATTATGAAGAAAAATTTGCTTGTGAAGTTTTATGTTTTAAGTTTCTATGAAGTGAATATGGTAGCTAAATAGAATATTCTACATATTCTTTCATTTTGTGACATTTGATTGGATGCACTTACAATTAAATACATTTAAATTTGTAGTCATCATTAGTAGCCTTCATAGGAGTGATTGACGAGGAAAAAATGATGCAATTTAAAAAATATATATTTAATAAATATATTAAATAAATTTTCAATTCCTTTGGCTTTTTTTTAGAAAACTTGGCTGAAGAATAGAGATGGTAGCTAGTTATGAGTTGTGATCTAGTTAAGCACCTGGGGGCATTCAAAATAAAATATTTTCCTTCGCGTCAAAAGGCTAGAATGACACTCGAACCAAGCTTGTAAAAACATAACCTAGTTGAGTAATCAGAGCACATTCGTGATAATGTGTTTGCCTTCGTGTCAAAAGATTAGGTGATTGTTAAATAAAATCTAAAAGCATGGTGTTTTCATTAAAATGGAAAGGATTGATCTTCTAAAATGTCAAGAAATTCCATGAGGGGATACTTAAATATGTCCTACCTTTTTAATTGGCAAATAAGAATGAGTGCACACCTACAAGTGGTATAAATGTATGAATAGGGTTTCAATAATTTAGTTGACATATGCATTTAAATCAAATTGCTTGAACACACGGAATAAGTCAGTGTGCTAGAAATTTTTAAATGATTGATGTTTGCAGGTAAGTTAATTTAGTGAGATTTGATGTCATTTTACCATTATTGCATGATTACGTGATTATGTATGTGCATTTTGTTTATTTTGGTATTAGTTTTTCTTAAGGAAAAGCAAAGGTTTAAGTAAGGGGAAGTTGATAGGTGTAAATTATAGTGTATTTTCTAAGCTTTAGAGTGTGTTTTTTTAGTGTTTCTTAGGTGTTAATCATGAGTTGAGAACTTAGATTTATGTTCTTATTAGCATTGTAATATCCGGTTTTTGGAACATGTTTAGGGTTAGAACCCTAGATCATTGTGAATGAGTAATAACATTGAGAGAATTTCATTTACTTGCATACCACTGGCATACATACATGAATTATAATTGGTACACATTACAAAGAGAGCATATGCACTCAATTGACATATTCCGAGGTATGAAAGAATTAAAATGAACATGAAGTGAATTGTGAATTGTTATGTTTTGAATTTTGATTTGATTGGATTACAATTGTTAATTTGGAATTAAATGTGATTAATTGGGAGACTGATAAATTAATATGTACATTTGGATTAGGAAAAATGTCAAGTAGTTGGATAAATTGATACATGAAAAATTAGGGTTACTAAGCCTATAATTGAGTGACATTTGGCATAGGTTAATGAAGGACAAATGGACTAGTAATTAAATGACAAATGGATCAATCATGGAGTGATAAGTGGATCAATAATTAGGATACATGTGGACAAATTATTAGGAGACATATGGCAGCTTAAGGAATGGATTAATGGAAGTTTATTAATTAGGAAAATGTCTTTCCTGCCTTAAGACAAATTTTGTGATGAAATGATGACACCTAGCATATTGATGAAGCAAGTTTCTGTTGCAAAGTTTTTACTGCTTCCTTCCTTATTTCTCTACCGAATTTTCTCCTATCTTCTCTCTGCATTTTAGTTTAACCCTACCTCAAATTACTACACAAAAGCTAGACTTTAATCCTTCACAAAATAGTAAAGAAACTAACCTATTGTTACCTTCATCTTGTTGTCGAAAACCATCTCATTTTCACTTTAGAATTATGTTGATTTTTCTTGCTTGGAAGGATAGGTTATCTTGAAGTTTTAAGCTAAAATTGGAAGCTTTAAAAGTAAGTAAAAATTTGATCTTTATGGCATGATTATTAGTATGGGAATAATGCTTGAATTGGAATGAAATGTATATAGTGTTGGTGATGATATGTGCTAGAAATGTGCTGGATAAACTTGGATGTTTCTACTTGTTCTTGGTGTGTAAAAACTGTGGGTATTAGGTTGATTCGAGGATGAATTATATTTGAATTTGAAGTTTAATGAAGGTGAATGTATGCTAAAGGAAGAAATAAATATAGTGTTCTTGAATTGAGAAAGAATTAGGACTATATGCATGATAATGTATGATAGTTTTTGGTTTGATTTTTGATGTATGAAGGAATCTCATTATCATAATCTCATCATGATTTCCTTTATGCTATGTTTTGTATCATATACTTCATTAATTCTATTTAAGATTCATATCAATTCAAATATAAATGAATATCAAATCAATGAAAAATGCCTTTCTTTATTAATCAAAACAAAGTTTGTACAAAAGTGCTAAAGGTGATTGCCTTTAGAGCACCACTCTAACAAATTATACTCCAAATCTAACTTTGAGCTAGATTTATTATCGGGTCAAGAGGACTCACATGAGCATGATCCCATATGCTTCGGCAATCATTTATGCTATGTTATGTACAAGACCCGATATATCGTATGCTCTAAGTGTTACAAGCAGATATCAATCAGATCCTGGTGAGGACACTGGGTGGCTATCAAGAATATCCTAAAGTACTTGACAAGGACTAAGGATGTATTCTTGATATATAGAAATTGAGATCTCATAGTGAGTGGGCATATAGATGCCAGTTTTCAATCTGAATAAGATGACTCCAAATCCCAGTCAGGTTATGTTTTCACACTGAATGGTGGAGCAATTAGTTGGAAGAGTTCCAAACAACAGACGACTTCAGATTCAACGATCGATTCAGAGTACATTGCAGCTACGGAAGTGGCAAAAGAAGCTGTTTTGATCAAGAAGGTCGTTATGGAACTTGGAGTGGTTCCTAGCATAGTAGACCCAACATTGTTGTATTGTGACAACAATGGGGAAATTGCTCAAGACAAAGAACCAAGGTCTCATCAGAGGTCCAAGCACGTACTCAAGAGATATTACCCGATCAGGGAGATAATTGATAGAGGTGATGTAAAGATAAAGAGAATGCCTACCGATTAGAACAAAGGTGACTGGCTTTAGTGCAAGTGGGAGATCGTTAGAGTAGTACTCTAAAGGCAATCACCTTTAGCACTTTTGTACAAATTTTATTTTGATTAATAAAGCGAAAGGCATTTTTCATTGATTTGATATTCGTTTATATATGAATTGATATTGATCTTAAATTGAATTAATGAAGTCCATGATACAAAACATAACATGAAGGAAATCACGATGAGATAATGATAATGAGACTCCTATCATGTGCAATTATGTTAGTATCTAAATAATCCCTAGTCATAGGATTAATAAGACAAGACATTATTAATTCGTACATACTAGCATATACTCCTTGACTTGATTAAGCAGTAGGTCTCACAAATTGTAAGCATGAGTTGTTTAGGGTTAACATGTGGATGTTTACTAAGAGTAGTAAGTACATTAGATCACCCGCTATAAGATTATCATATGGTTGATCTATTGAATGTCAATGATTAATCTCATCATAGAAATGGTGCAAATATCCTTAGACTTGAGGTACTCAAGGATATCTTAGGTATTAATCCTGTGCTTTGACATCATTCCTTGTTACCTCAAGATGAGGTCACTCTTAGGTTGGCCATTGGGCACAGCTATTGGTATTCGAAGGTAATTGGGTAGCCAATAAAATATTCACCACTCCTGATAGAAGGACATGATACCTATGGCCTCTTGTTGGGGTCATTACTTGGGAGTCTCTGGCTAGAGTAGTTATGTGTCACAAAGAGAGTCTTCAATGACACATAAGAGTAATGAGATCCTAGGATAAGAACTAACATCACTTGGAATAGATGTGATATAATCAGTCTAGTGGGAGTTGACACATAGCCCATACTTCGAACCAAGTGGAGTATAGTATGGTGAAAGGATGAATTGCATAGTAATTTTCTATAGAAATGTTCATAAGTTGGATAATTAACTATCGAAGAGTTTGTGTATTAATCCACTTATATTCTGGCAAATTGGCATCATAAAACCCTTCAGGATTTATTGAATTAAGAATTAATTCAAGTGCATAAAATAACCAAGAACCTAAGGGTCATATGTATAAAAGATCGAATGAAAAACATAATGTGTATGGCCAAATTTAAGTAGGCCACAATCGTGACTCATAGGCCACGATCGTGGCTGAAGGCGAGCCAGGCCACATGACAGAGGGCATGAATAAGTACATAAGTGATTTCTTCACTTATGTACACAAGGTTTTAACACTTTTTACACACTCAATTGAGAGGATAACAGCTCTAGAAGAGTTTTAAGGTGAGAGAAAGGTATCAAGAACCTTGTTCTTGCAATTCATCTAATTGTTACATGAATCAAAGTGCATGCAACAAGATTCTTGATCTATCTTCCATCATTTTGAGCATCTACTAGAAATCATCTAGTTTGGTTCTCAAATCACCCTTACACATTGTTTCTTCATCTTCTTTGCATGTTCTTGGGTGATCAAGGAAGGGTTTGGTGTTTGCAACAATCCAAACAAGGAGAAGAAACAAGAAAGGAGGAGAAACAAAAGGTAAAAGTTTTATAGTTCATGTTCTTTACATATTCATACATGCATGTTTGATTCTGTAGTTTTTGGGTTGTCATGGTGTAAGAATCTTAATTCTAACACTTCCACTGCGTTCATATGCATATAATGCATGCAACTATGGCTAACCTAACATAATCCAAGTATAAATGAGGTTGCATATTGAACATGAATTCTAGAAAAATTGAAGTGGTTGGTGTGTGTTTAAGTTGGATACATTCGTAGGAAAATGAAGGGAGAAAAGGAAGAGCACGCTCGTGGCCTTAAGTGCATTATCATGGCTTGGTAAATTAGGTTCTGTCACGATCGTGACAGAGTCCCCACGATTGTGGCCTATTGGACAAGCTTCTCTCACGTAGGCTAGCATAAAGAGTGAAATGATGTTTTTTAAGTGATGTTTGAAACAAATAATGCTAAGGTACTTTATTATGATTGAGGCTTAAAATGAATCTAATTTGATGTTGAATAATTTAGTTGAATGTTTGATAAGTTGAAGCTATTAAATGATGTTATAACTTAAGGAAAAGATTAACAAAGTATTTAAGTTTGAAATGAAGGAGTGCTAAAAGAATGAAGATGTTCTTATAATGTAAGATTGATTAAGAAACGAAAATAAGGACAATACTTGGGAAAGTCATTAAGCATGCATTGAACTTGACATATTTATATATGTACATGATTGAATATATATTTGATTGATCAACTTTATAACGTGAATTTTATATGTATTGAATGATTTTAGATGCACAAGTCGAATGCCAGAATCCAAACATTATCGGATCATCCAGGCAATAACGTAATCAGGAGCATACTGTGAGTCAACCTAGATGATTTTCATTAGGATTAATTTATTTCTGCTTATTTAGTTATTAAATTATGATTGATATGATTGATAATTATGGACATTAATGGTAAGAGGATTTTGATATTTGGGAATGTATTGGGATTGTTTTTTATTGTATATGAATATGAAAGTGTATTCTTAATGAAAAGTTGAATGTTGGACTTAAGTCCGATGAATATGAAAGTGACTATACTGAAATGAATGAAAGTTATTGAAAGTGTGATATATGTGAATTCATGCATTTCATTACACAATATGCATAATCAGAAAAAGGCATTGTGACTGGAGTGGCCAGTTTGAAAGAGTTTAAAGCTCAAATATGCACATAAAAAGCCACAGGCTCAGTAATTAATGAGCCCAGTATCCATAATATGTATAGGAGAGAATGTGAAATGAGCCTGATATCCATAAGGGATATAGGATAGTGAAAAGCGCTCTGTTGCAACAAAATTATAACGAAAGTAGAGTCACATATACATATGCATTTGCAATTATGTTTTCAAATGTACTATATGAATGATTGTGAATAATTAATGAATTATGTTGATAAGATGATCTGCCATATATATGTACATTTGATAATATGATTGACTAATAAAGTGGATTGAAATATTTTGAAAAGATTTAACTGAAATTTTTGTGAAATTCATGATGTACTTTTGTATGTGATATACTCTGAATTTGGTTTGAGTATGAGATGTGTTTTAATATGAGTGAGCTCATCTATGATGGTTCACTCATTGAGTTTGCAAAACTCAACAAAATTGCAACGTGACTTTTCAGGTATGAGAGGGGCGACTTAGTTCCTAAGACACTCTAGAAGAACATTTTGGAATTAAGAAATGGCTCAAAGGTCTGGTCAGCAGACATATGAGGAGTTGTAGATTGCATTTATGTAGTTCTTCATTTTATGTAAATCTTTTGTAAAATGAGTAGTAAACTCTCCAAACACTTTTGATGATGTAAATATTTGTTTAATAAAATGTACGCCACAGTGTAAATTATGTTAGTAAATGAAATCAGAAAAGTTGATCTTTTCAATGTTTGAAAATTGTATGATGCCTTAATAAGTGAATATAACTGCTCTAACATGCCATTGTCATAGGGTATGTTATTGAATGTCCTCTGGATGTTTAAGTGTATACTCTATAATAGTGGGGTTTTACAAGTGTTTTGTGTGTTTTGTTTGATTTTTGTTTACTAGGGCAATAATGTGAACTTAATTGTAGCTTTAAAGTATGTTTAACATGTTTAATGATGAGAGGGGATAGGAAAATTCAAAAAATGATGAAAGATTTAGAGAACAAGGTGGGTCATAATCGAGCACGAGAATAATAGAAATTTAGTGAAGCCTCTTCACAATCATTCATGCCATACAAGATTGTGATAGATAAGATGTACAGGAAGTTATGTATGGTCATGCATCATGCATAATCATGCAAGAAGCATATTTCCATGTCTTGAAATTTTGTATACTTTTGATGATTTAGGGCTATTTTTGTAACAAAAACAAGTGGAGAAACCCTAGAAAGAACCTTAAGAGGATCAAGAGTATAAAGGGGAAAAGAAAAAATTCAAAGAGGTGACTAGAAAAACACAAAAACATGAAATCAAAGAGAAAAAATCCTAAAGAACACAAGCTGAAAAATTTTTCTAGCTCAAGACAATAGAAAACAAGACATTCAGAATTCAACAGTCTACTCTATTCTTTCCTTTTGTTGAATGTTAATGATGAATCTATTAGTATATATATTCGACATGGATTGCTAAACTTACTTTAGGAATTACTCTTAAATCATTTGTTAAACTTCTACATTTTTTATTTAATAGAATATACTTTGTGATGTTTATTATTTTATATTCAATTTGAATTAGGAGATTAGGTAGAATCATCAGTGTTATGTTACACAGCCAAAACTGGTACCATAATGGACTTACAATAATAACAACTACAACCCAGTGAAAGTCTTGCTAATAAGTAAGGTTTGGGAAGTTCAGTAGTATGGGGCCTTACCCCTAACTAGTAGAGAGGCAATTTCTGATATAGCCACATGAAGAGAGATCTTAATTGTTTATTGGTTACGCATATGATTGCTTTAAATCCAACTAGATAGTTAGGAAGAGCTTTGATAGATCAAGAGGTTACAATTCAATTTCTATATAATTAATCAGGATTACTTAGTTAGATCTAGAGAGGGGGTAATCATAATTATTGGATATCTAAGGTTGAGTAATGTTGAAACAAGAAGGTGAAGCGAAATCAAACATGGATAGAAGTAATTCCTAAGTCTTCATCATTAATTTATCAACTGTTTCACTGCTAATTGTTTCATCGTTTAATTATTAATTATTTTTTTTAATTTTTAGTTATTTCAACATATTGTTTACCTCAAACAAGGTGTACAAAAATTGTTACATGAATAATACAATTTCTATAGGAATAACACTTTTGATACTATAAGATATGAGTTGTATACTTACGGTAAAGAAAGCTTTTAAAATAAACTTCAAATATTCTCCAATTATGATTGTGTTTTGTTGTTTTCCAAAAACATGTGAAACTAATTTCAAACTTAGTTAACTCACCACATTCATTCTCCATGTCTACTTACTTCTATACACATTTTGGCATAGTAAAATCATTTCATTTAGGTATTTTGTGAATCTAAAGTAAGTGGCTTACCAACTGAGCTAGCCAAGTAATTAAGCCCCTCCATTTTCATGTATTCTAGAGAGACATTGCGAAAATTTATCCATAATGGAATGGATTTGATATGGTTTCTATCTAACTCCAACCCTGATCTCTATTTAAGTAGGAGTATAGGCTAACCTGATATATGCCATTCTCCTAGTTCTAATATTTTAAGTAATCATTCATCTATGACAAAATTTAAGAAAGGATTTTTTTGGTGAGTAATATTCTTTCTAAACCCTTTATCTTTTATTTCTCCACAACCTACAAGCACTAAGGACTAGGTGACTGCTCCTTCTTAGGGTAATTCTACTAATGGTGTAGGCACTCTATCTACCAAGACATCCTAAAAATGTGTAAGCTCGCTTTTAGATGAAGAAGCGACCAATGTGTCTCTCCATACTTTTTTCTCCATACTTTTTTTAGAGTAGCTAATTTTAGCATGGAAGTTTTCAACTTCTCTTTCATTGACTAAATCCTATTTCCATTTAGATTGTTCAATGCATTGTGAAGACTCAAGAACTCCTCCTCAATCCTATATTCCTTTTCCCCTAAGAATTGTATATCTAAATGTTTCTCCAAAGAGCTAGGGGAGTTCAAATATCTATGTTTAAAGCTCAATAGCCACCCTCCACTAGGAATGCTCCCATCGAGGAGATACTCAAAGTGGAAATAAACCTAAAAACTTATGTGGGAGTATACTAAACAAGGATAGATGAAGTTTTGTTTAAGGGTAGTTAACTAAATTCCAAAGAGAAAAGTCAAAGGATAAAATTATGAGAGAGATGATGAGAATGTTAGGTTTGAGTTATGATAGTTTTTATTAAAACTTGTAGGTTTAGAGAGAAAGTTTTATAAACACCTTAATCTTGTGTATGGTTGGTATTCAATATTAAAACTAGATAATTGTAGCATTTTTCCTTTACTAATTGAAAAAGAGGGTTAGCAAATTTGAATTCTCAAGACGAGTTTGGAGACTAGATATAAATTAAAGAGGACTAAACCACTAAATCATTGTATAATCTCTCTTATCCTTATAATCCCTATATGTTTATTGGTTAAATTTGCTTATGGTTTAATATTTTCATATTATATGTTGTCATGTTCATTGATAATCTCATTAAGTTACTTAAACATCGATAATTTTTGTATATGTTTAGAAGTGGTCTAATACCATAAAATTTAAGTATTAGATGGATTTATCAAAATTTAGATTACTGCAAAGTCACCTAATTCACCCCTTTAATTTTTGAACTTATTTGTTGCTTAGGGTTCTTAGTTCCTTATCATATTTTTTTATATATTTTCTTTAATTAAGTATGATAATGGTTCCTTTACATCTTACCTTGTTCGGCTCTTCTACTACATTAGATGTGCTTTGAGTTAGTTATAGTGTGGTAGCAATAAGTATATAAATAGTCCAAGTAGATTTATAATTAAGAAGTAACTCTTGTCATAGTCACTACATTATTCAATATAATGGAGAAAAATAGTAGAAGAATATGCCTTTCTTGGTGCTGGTAGCAAAATGTTTCAAGAAGATTTTAAGTTAAAGCTAAAAATATCTTACTGCATTTGGTAAACTTGTTTATTGTATAAACATTATAGAGCAAATCAATGTTGTCCCTAGGGCACCCAAAAGGGGAGGCAGCTTGAAATCTTAAGTTAAAATGTTATAAGTTAGAGTAAAAAATATGAACTTTCCTTACAATTTCATTAATTTTCAAAAATTCATATTATTGTGAATTACTTAAGAAGTACTTTATAATATTATAAAATATACAGGAAAAGATACAAACCTTCATTATAACGACATTAATTTTTAAAAACAATTATTATTATGAATAACCTAAAAACTACCTTATAACTTGATAAACTCTAAAAAGAATCCTTATATTAATTTTTTTACTAATTTCCTTTAATCGTATTGTAAGCTCTAAAACTTGACAATTTTCACTTACATTTTATTAATATTTATATAAAAAATCATTAAAGAACATTTTTATAAAAAAGAGTCTAAGGTAAACTAAAGGTATTGAAAACTATGATTTGATGTATTAAACAAAGAAACTATCATAATTTATAAGGTATGGTAATAATAATTAGACTAACAATTTTTGCATTTAAAAAGTGTATATAATTACATTCTCTCTTAATAACATTTTGTTTCTTAAAATTTAAGGAAATGAAAAAGTGGTGGAACAAATAATTTGAATAAAATTTAAGAAGAGTATATATATATGTAAGAATGGACCAACTGATTATAAAGAATAAAGAACCAAATTCATTAAGTGTTTGAATGCCATAAAAAATTCTTTGATAAGTTCAAAGTTCATTGAAGAATTAAAAAAAAGCTTTAATGACTCTTAATAATCAAAGATATCAAAAACTAATCATATTCTAAATAAAAACTTAGGGTCTTAAGTGGGTTCGACCTAGGAGATGACTATAGGCAAGGCCATTTTTTTTAAAGTTCTTTTTAACACCAATGAACATGGTCTATCGTATGCCTATGTTTGAACCCATGGATCCTTCTGTAACTTTGTAAAGTTTAGACACTATTATGATATATCCCTCTATAACTATGTAAAGTTTAGACATTATTTATGACATATTTATGCCTAGGAATCTTTTACAACTTTGTGAAGTTGGATACGATTTAGGATATCCCTATGGCTGAGAAAATGTCTTACAGTTGAGTTTTCCAAAAAGTTACAAACATTGGTAAATTTTCATATTCTCATCCAATTCTTTAACGTTAGCTTGAAATAAGCTAACCAATGCTCATTGTTTAATTCCTCATTTATGGCAAATTCTCTCATAATATCATTAAATAAATCAAGCCCTTTCTTTCTAATTTGTATAATTAGTTTATTTGGAAAATTTAAAAGATCATAAGTAACTTATTCCTATTAGGTATATTGTAACATCTAATGTATCGAACTAACATATTTGACTAAAGAAGATTATATAAAATCTTAGATTGAAATATGTTGAATATAATCTTTTTTGAATTAAGAATAAGTTTGATATAGTAATTTCTTATGATCTAATATAACCCAGTAGATAAGTAGATTAAGTCATTCTATGAGAAAAGTTGAGAAAGAAGGTAAGATAAAATTGTAATATTTCTCTTTTAAATAAAATTAGTAGATGTAATGGCTAAGAATTTTCTAGAATATAAATTTTATTAAATGCAGGCTTAGTACTTCAGAAATACTATAAAATAATTTTAGAATAATTTTTTCAATAAAACATCAACATAAATCACCCATTTCATTATTCATTATAACTTGAATATATAAGTTTGAGAACTTTTCTCAGATCAATAATTAGAAACTTTAAATTAGAGATAACAACTAATATATGCTCCATGCACTTTAATAGTCAAGTTTTTTTTGGTTAAATCAAATTATAAAAATATTAATTAAAACCAATGATTAAAGAAGAAGTAAAAACAAGTTGCAATTATTTTTGGATATAAATTACACATAAGAACCAAAGTAGATGTGAGCAAAGAAATAATTGCAAATTGAAGTTAAAGTAAATTAATCTAACTTCAAGATTTTTGTGCTCAATATATGTTAATTATTATTAAGTTACCTTTTGAATAAAAGGCTTGGTTCATAAAAAAATGTATAATGAAGAAATAAATGAAGCATTAACAAGCTTGAAACTTAATTAGTTTCACAACAATACAACAATTTTGGTCTTAGCCTTTAGATGGTTAACCAAATATTTTATATTTCTACTTTAGAACTAAATTTTAACAAAGAAAAATTTAGTATGATTAAAGTTTTCTTACTCCATTCTAAAATGAGTTAATAATGACAATTAGATTATTACTTTTTTGTTAAAGGGTTAGATGTACTAATGAATATGATTAGGGGCAAGTTTTTTTTTTTCCTTCTATAGTTATAATAGTAGCATATTTTATTTCTTTAGCCAAAAAAATAAAAATCTAAACCTTTGTAGTTAAATTAGTTTTTTGTGTAAATACATAAAATTAGAATGAAAATTTAATTTTAGACCCTATACAATTGCTTTACTCCTCTTATAATTTAAAATGTTTCTTCTATTTGTATCAACTTTAACTCCATGCAAAATTTGAGAAAATAAGACACTATGTTACACTATTATTGAAATTTAGACAATTTGAAGACATAAAACAATAATGCCATGGACCATTAGCACCTTTGGTCTATAATAAAATTTATCATCTTGTCTTATAAATAAAACCTTACTACTATTGGATAAGAGAAGGAATAATAATTCCAAGTATTTTTTGGGATAAATACGCTAGACTTTTCTAACATAAGCTATAATGAATTAGCCTTTTATTTTAAAATTAGACCTAATAAAGACTTGTAGGCCTTTGGTTATATTTGTGATCTTTTTATACGAATAGTTTTCCTAGTAAATTTATTAGATATTATATAGTTATTGTGAAGGATTATCAAGGAACCTTTATGATAGGACCTAACTAATTAGTCTAAGTACCTCTTATCATCTCACAACCTATATATAAGTGAATTATCAGAGGATTGATCTAGATCATCTATAATTTGGCTTAAATTAATGGAAAAAGCAAGAGAAGAATGTAAGCTATTTCTTTGTTTTATAAGTACTCTAAAAGGTATTATTATTAATCAATAACTACACAAGAGTGGGTTAAATCGATTTTTTTAAAGATCAATAAACAAATATTATTGAAATAGCCAAACACGAAATCAAGCAGTTATAGCTTAATAAATACAATATAAATGAAACTGTGAGGTTAGAAATCCAATCCTCATAGTAAAGCTAGAGTATAAACCAAATCAGTTAAAACATAATTACACTAGACTTAAATTATTTTTCAAGGAAGAGCTAAAACTATCAGTAACATAATTGGCAATTAGTATCTCTCTGATCTAAGAATATATCATATTTGTAACAACATACTTATCTAAATATCCATAAAGATTCTTTGGTTTCTTTCAAACCAAATCGAGTAAATTGAGCAAGTTATAATTAGACTTGGGCACTTCTTGTATTCACCAATCTTTTTATAGAGATTTTTAGCCCATACCAGAATGTTTTCCAAGCTATTCACAAGGAAAACTAAATTTATTTTTTGCTGCATCCCTTCCTAAATAGAAGATGAGAAGCTGCATTTGAAGAATAGGTGATTGATAGTTTCGAATAGTGTGTTACATAGGACACAGATCTGATCATTACTACCACTCAGTCTATCTTTGGTCTTCAACCTTCCTCTAGCTTCCAACTATGTTATAAAAGAAGCCTTAGGAATCAATGATCTATTCCTCACTATATTATACCACGGTACACTAGGATGATGAGATCTTAGGACATTCAAGAAAAAAGAGTTGGTGAATTCTTCACTATTTCTAACTGACCAGATTAGTTTATCCATGATGGATGATTTAGGCATATATCTAGGAAGAACGTTCTAAAATCTGTAAACTCCCCTTCCTATGATCTTCCATTCATTGTCAACAATTGTATAAGAGACCTTAATGTTGACTATCCATCTATCTAATAGATTAAGCAGCTCATCCCTCTTAATCAATGGGCTATGAGGTGACCAATTATCAAACCAAATCTAAAAATCTTCACCATTAGCAATCTTCACTTTGATAAGGGAGTATATTTTACATCTATGCCTTAAAATGTTTATGAAAGGCCAAGAATGCTCAATATTCAATTCCAACTGCCAATAATTGCAGTTACTGAAGTAGTAAGAATTTATCCATTTACTTCATAACGCCTCTCTATTACTAAGAAGCTTCCAAATCCTTTTGTAAATTATTTTGGTTTGAATCAACTAAAAAGAAACTCTATCCCAACCATCCATTTTGTTTTCTCTAGAAAAGATGGTCCCTTTTCATCTTATTCCCCTTAAAATCATCTATGTTTCCAAACCAGAGGAAGTTCTTCATGTATTTTTCAATTGCCTTAATGATTTTCCTTATCATAACCAAGTGTGAGATCCAATAGAAATGTAGGTTGTTTAGAATTGATTTAATTAGTTGAACCTTCCCTACTTGAGAAAGAATTCTATTCTGCCAAGCATTAATCATGGTTTTGTATCTCTCCAGTAGCATCAAGCAATCATTGTACTTTAGCTTCTTGTAGGATATAGGTACCCTTAGATATTTGAAGGGAAGATTTTGGATATTCAATCCAAATATATCCTTCAAACTATCAAAATTAGAGACATTCCAAAAGAATTATATACTACTTTTCATGTGGTTAACTTTCAAACCAAAAATTCTACAAAACTTCATAAGTAATTTGTGCAAAATTGATAATGAAATCTAATTTGTAGCAAAAAATCATTAAATCATCAGCAAAACTGAGATAATTAAGTTGCAATACCTCACATTTGTGACGATAAAAGAAATATAGATTCTTTAAAGTGTAGGATTTGATGATTTTTTAGAATTTCCATAGAGATAACAAACAAATACAATAATAAAGGATTACACTATCGTATCCCATTAGCACCTTTGAAGGGTTTAAAAGGGAGCCATTTAAAAGCTCACTGTAAGAAGGTGTTGAAATGCACTCTTTTATCCAGGAGATGAATTTATGAGGGATACCAAACCATTCCAAAGTATTGGTGATAAAGCTCCAATATACACTATTAAGAGTCTTAGAAAATTCTATTTTAATAGCACATCCCTTGATTGATTTATTGGAACTGTAATCCTTCATTAGCTCTTTGACCAAGAGTATGTTATCAGATATTGTTCTTCCATATATGAATGCACCTTTTGATTGATGAACCATTGACTTAAGAGGATCTTTAAGGCTGTTAGCTAAAAGTTTAGCAATCACCTTATAAGTCATATTGCAACAGGATACAAGTATGAAATCATTTAGAGAAATAACATTTGGAACTTTAGGAATCAATCAAATATATGTGGCATTCATCTTCCTTAACATCTACTAGAATGAAGGAATTCCTGCACCACGTCAATAACACAACTACTAGTTATATTCCATGTGTATTAAAAAGAATAAGAATTATATCAATAATGACATAGTGCTTTCGTCAAGTTTAAAGAGAAAAGAATATCCTTGATCTCTTATCTTATAGTAGGCAATTTGCAACACTCCACTTCCACGGGTCATCTACCCAACATGTTGTGGATGTTTGGGAACATGCACTATGAAAGCAGCGCGTTAGAACAGTCACATTCACTTAATATGGCAGCATAATTAAAACATGAATATTCAAAAGATCAAAATCTTCATTTCATTTATAAAAACATAGTTTATAATGTAGCTTTTCACTACATGATCATAACATATATATAATATCAAAAGCCTACCAGAGTCTACTGCTCTTTCTACAAATTATACTACTTAAAAGAGGGATTATACAAAAACTGTATCTAACTTTTGAGTCTTAGCTGACTGACCTTTGAGCCATTTCTTGAGTCCAAAATGCAGTACTAGGTTGCTTCTAATTTGTCTTAGAAGCTATGTCTCCTCTCTTGTACCTGAAAAGTCACATTGCAATTTTGATGAGTTTTGCGAACTAGGTAAGTTAGCCATCATCGATGGGCTCACTCATATCAAAACATATAACAATTTACATTTCAAGTCTCAAAAATAGTTCACATAATCACATATTGCACATTATTTCACAGTTCAATTTCAGTTTAGTTCAGACAATTCATTTCGATCATTCACTTAGTACATATTAAATTGTACATGCAATGCATAGATGACTTACTTTCAATTATTACTTTATTATGACCGAGTGCCTTTTTAACTTTCTCGTATCCATTGTGGATACCGGGCTTATTGATACCCATCTTGTATCCGTTGAGGATACCAGGCTCATTTTACATATTGAGCTTATGGCTTTTACACACATTCTGAGCTTTAAGCTCTTTTTCACTGGCTGCTCTGGTCACAATTGCCTTTATCTGATTATGTAGTCGATCACTTTTATTCAGTACACATCCCCTTTTCATAATTTCATCGAACTTAAGTCCAGCATTCAACAACTTGGTTGAGAAAACTTATTTCATTCAAATTCACATTCAATGAAGCACTTCCAATATGATTTAAAATATCAAACTTCTCAGACCATCAATGTCCAGCATTTTTCACATTCACATAATTATCAGTTCAATAAATTAAATATAAGCAAATACAAACAATCTTAGTGAGAACATCTAGGTTATTCACAGTTCGACATGTCAATGGGAGGCCTCTCCTATGGTGGCCCGCAGGCTGGTATATGGCCCACACAGGTCGGGATGGGCCAGCCCGTGGCTCGACCTGTTGACAAGTTAACCGGCCCGTGGCCAAGGCTATAGGTAGTCGGGCCATGCCCTACCTGCCCATTTATTTTTAAAAGAAAACAATTCAAAACAACGCCGTTTCAAGAAAAATGGGTGGGCCAGGCCAGGCCGAAATTGCCCCCTATTCACAACGCGCTCCAAATAGTTATTGCCTTGTAGAATTTTCATTCCAGCGTATCTAGGAATAATTTGCAGCTAAGATTGCTATATTTAGTCTTACAATAATTGGCCCTTGTAAGAGATTTTGTGATCTGGTCAAATTTTTGCTTGAAGAGAGGGCACTAGTAAAATTAACTTGAAGACTTGATTATTTATCACACTCTCATGAGAAGGACTCCATGCTTAGTAGTTGAACTCTATCAGAAAATTTTCTCAGCAAGCTATAGATAAACCAAATTTGAGAAATAGAATTTTGAGTCAAAACTTGTAGCTAGAAGATTATACACTAGTGAGCTAGGAAATAATACTGAAATTGATTTAAATGCTGGGACAATTATAATGTTTTTTTGGGTTTCTTTCAATTACTTGACGATGACTCAAAAAATTGTATTCCTTTTCATGGTATCAATAGCCAGCCAGCACCGCGCCTGCTCCCTTTGTGGTATTACAAAGTTGTTTATACACATTACTAATTTGCACAAACAAATAACTATTCAATCATACATATATTTATATGTGTTAGGTACAATGCATGCTTTCTTTGTGCTTGCCCACGATCATGGTGGACTTTCCCACAATCATGACAGAAGCTGGTGAAACTGGCCACAATCGTGGGGACTCTACCACAATCGCGATAGAACCCAAATAATCCAGGCCACGACCGTGGGGGCTATGCCACGATCATGCCCTATCTGTCTTCCTTTATTTTTTTCACGAATTGCACAACATAAACAACATTAGTAACATTCCAACTTTTTCATAATTCATACCGATTTATGCAACTTCATTTCATACTAATCTAGCTACCATATTAGTTGCATTATAAATCCACAAAATCTATTCATTTGAATCATTATCATTCACTTAATCCCTTCATTAATGTAATCCAAACTTTTTCCACATTCTTAGCCTTTCATACTATATCCAAGATATCTCATGCAAAATTAAACATTTCTACTTCATTTCCTCTTCATTCTCTACTCAATTACATCTCAATATCAACCATTAAAACAATCCACAAATCATTGTTCATTAATCATGCATAAATCCTATTTCTTCTCATCTCAAGAACATTACTTAACAACTTTCTTAAGCATGTCTTTCACCTTCATTATATCCTAAATTCACAACCTATTTCATCTACATAACAACTTATAACTCACATTTCTCATATACCCAAAGTAGAACATATTTATATCATTCTTTCATCAAAATTTCTGCACTCATCTAATACATAAAAATTGGGTCATAAACATATCTCTTTATTCATCAACTTTCAACTCTCATTCAAACACCATTTTCATTTTTAATCATCCATAAAACAACCCATAATCTATTATTGATCATTTACATAATCTATTATTGATCATTTATAAAATAGAACATCAAAACATGTCCATAAAGTCATCAATGTTTTAGTATATATTCAACTCCTTTAACCCATCAATCTATCCCTAAAGATCATCATAAATGCTTTTATTTAAATAACCCATGAATATCCTCAGTTCTTTTTCCACGTTCAACACTCTTCAACTCCACTATTATTGTCATTTAATATCAAAACAATCACCATATACGTTTCTTTTAAAACAACCCCGTGAAGTTTGATGTATAACTTACTTGATTAAACTCCTTCAAAATCACGTGAAACCCTAGCTTTCTCTTCTTACACGATCTTCAACTCTTCAAGGTAGATTAGGTTAAATTTCCTCAAGAAGAAAAGATAATAACGATCTTGAAGAAACAAAGTTAAGGAATTAGGCAAAGATCAACGTAATGAGAGTTGGTGAGCAAAATCATGAGTGAAGAAAGAAAACAAAGAAGATGAAGAGAGTATGTAGCATAAGTGAAAGATCACTAAAAGATGGTCTTTCATTTAGGAAAATGTTATGCGAGGGTGAGTGTGGTGACACTTGTCACTTGCCATATGTCGCTTGCTTGTGGTCTCTACTTGGCTCTTTTAATAACTAGTCCATTGGTCCTCTAATTTCTAATCCAATTGTCTTCCAATTTTATATGAAACTTATCATTAAATCCTAAAGCCATGTGTCAATTATTTCTATTGTCATATATCAACTATTTATACTACTACGAATCGATTTTTCTTGCCATTTGGAATTTTTCCTAGTCTAAAAATATCCATAATTTCATAACTCTCAAAAACTTTAATAGATAAATCCTAAATCACAAATTATAATTTTATCAACTAAAATTCAAGATATAAAATTCACTATTCACATCATAATCATCTAAAATCATTTATACCCAGGAATATGTCAAATGAGTGCATATATAGTCTTTGTAATGTGTATTAAAAAAAAACAATGATTCACGTGTGTGTATGCTAGTTATATGCATAAGCATGAGCATGAAATGCATTTCCTAATTTCTCAATACTATTTCTCATATATAGAAATCTAGGGTTCTAACCCTTAGTGTGGGAAATCGGGATATTACAATTATCCCCTCTTTAAGAAATTTCGTCCTCGAAATTCTTACTTGATTGTCCAAATAGGTAGGGGTATTGATTCCTCATGTGCTCCTCCGTTTCCCATATAGCTTCTTCACTCGAATGATTCTTCCAAAAGACTTTCACCAATGGGATCATTCGATTTCTCAACTGCTTATTCTAATATCCCACTATCTTTATCAATTCATCGATATAACTCAGATTATTTGCAACTTCAACCTCTAGAGTCGGTAACACATGTGTTAGATCAGACCAATATCTCCTAAGCATACTTATATAAAACACATTGTGAATCTGAGACATCTCAATTAGTAAGGCAAACTTATAAGCTAATAGTCCAACTCTCTCGATAATCTCAAATGGACTAATGTATCAAGGGTTGAGCTTACCTTTTTTACAAAACCTCAGCACTCCTTGCTAAGGCGATACTCTCATAAACACTCTATCTCCTACTCGGTAATCCATATCCCTTCGGTGTTAATCCATAAAACTCTTCTGTCTATCTTGAGCTGCTTTAATTCTATTCCTGATCAGTTTCACTTTATCAACAGTATCTTGAATCAGTTATAGGCCTTCTACAATCCTTAGACCGTCTTCTTCCTAATACAATGGTAAACGATACTTTTTGCCAAATAACGCCATATACGATGAGATACCGATACTACTGTGATAATTGTCATTATATGCAAATTCAATCAAAGCTACATACTGAACCCATACTCCCTGAAACTCCACTGCATAAGTCTGAGCATATCCTCAACAGTTTTAATCATTCTCTCACTCTGTCCATCTGGTTGAGGATGAAATGCAATACTGCAGTTCAACTTTGTACCCATAGCTGTCTGTAAGCTTCTCCAAAATCTCAAAGTAAATCTGAGGTCTCTGTTTGACACAATAGACACTAAGACTCCATACAATCTCACTATTTCATTCACGTACCTTCGGGCTAACTGATCTAGTGTATCAGTCTCTCTCACCAGTAAGAAATGTGTCGACTTTGTCAATCGATCCACTATAACCTATATAGCATCATATTGCCTCAGAGTTTTTAGTAAACTCGTAATAAAGTCCATAGTGATTCTCTCTTATTTCCACTTCGGAATAGGCAATGACTGTAACTTACCAACTGAAGCCTGATGCTTTGCTTTAATTTTTCGGAAAGTTAAATACTTAGCCATATAGTCGCCACTTCTTCATCCCTGGCTATCAAAAATGTTATTTCAGCTTGTTATAGATCTTACTAATACTAGGATGCATAACATAGGCTGCTATATATGCTTCCTCCAAAATCTCTTTTCTCAAATTATCCACATCAGGTACACATAGTCTCTGCCTCAACCATAGTGTCTCATTTCACAATTCAAATTCAGAATTTGAATTCACTTTCAACTTCTCAATATACTTCAGAATTTTAGATCTTTGTTTTGAGCTTTTGTAATTCTGTCATGCAAAATTGGTCTTAGTTTCAGTGTAGCTAATAATGCTTCATTATGCCCCAAATCCAACTCTACATTCAATGCTCGCAATTGGACTAGGCTTAGTAACCTCGATGTCTGAATTTGAGCCACACTACTATTGGATTTTCTTACTCAATACATCAGTTCCCCCATTAGCTTTTCCAAGATGATACTTAATTGTACAATCATAATCCTTCAGCAATTCTATCCATCTTCGTTGTCTCATATTTAACTCCTTCTGACTCAATAAATACCTCAAACTTTTACGATCAGCATATATCTGAAATGCTTCTCCATATAGATAATGTCTCCATATGTTTAAAGAAAAAATCATTTCAGTAAGTTTTGGATCATGTACTAGGTAATTGAACTAATGAAACCTCAACTATCTCGGTGCATATGCTATCACTCTGCCATGTAGCATTAGAACACTCTCTAATCCCTAGTGTGAAGGATCACTATACACCACATAACCTTCAGATCCAGATGGAATAGTTAACACTGGTGCTGTAGTTAACCGATGCTTTAGTTCCTCAAAACTCCTTTGACATTCATCATCCTATTAGAAAGGCACATTCTTCCTCAGAAGTTTTGCAAAAGGGGATGAGATTAATGAGAACCCCTCGACAAACCTCTGATAGTAACCTGCTAATCCCAGAAACTCTAGATCTCTGATACATTTCTTGGAGCTTCCCACTTCATTATTGCTTCTATTTTCTTTGGATCCACTTGTATTCCTTGTCCAGTTACTATATACCCCAAGAACACTACTTGATCAAGCCAAAATTCACAATTACTGAATTTGGCATACAATGGCTTCTCTCTCATACTCTGTAGAACTAACCTCAGATGTTCAGCATACTCCTTTCTGGTCTTTGAACACAACAAAAATTCATCGATAACCACAATCACGAATCGATCTAGGTAGGGTTGAAATACCTTATTCATCAAGGCTATAAATGCTGGAGCATTCGTCAACCCAAACGGTATCTCAAAACGCCCATATCTAGTTCTGAATACACTCTTCCGTAAATCAGTCTCTGCTATCTTCAACTAATAGTACCCTGATCTCAAGTCTAACTTAGTGAATACCTGAGCTCCCTGTAACTGATCAAGTAAGTCATCAATTCTCAGCAACGGATACTTGTTCTTCAAGGTCACTGGATTCAGTTGTGTTGGATCCTTCTTTTAGGATTTATTTTTTATATTTTTTTACGTCTTTTAATTATGTTATTAGATCATCAAGCATGGAAGTAAATTAGAATTATTGAAGTAGAAATTTATTGGAGTTTAATATGGTGTATTATGGATTTTGGTAAGGTGGTATAAAGTAAAGGAAGGAGTTAGTAGGCATTTCATGAATGTGGAAGGGTAAAGATTGGAAATTCAAAAAGTTGTCTTAAGATAATAAGACAAAAGAAGAGAAGAGTCGTGAGTGTTAAGGAAGTAAAGAAGTAGAAAAT
>JAOQMS010000008.1:31576557-31610469 GCA_027563885.1 Erythroxylum longipes | reverse complement strand
GGTTATGCTGCATGCAAGTTGGACTTCGGAAACGGGGTCTAACACTTTTGGTATCAGAGCAAGCACGAGTTAGACTCTTGAGACGGGGTCCAATAAGTTGCCTATAATCGATACATAACCTCAAAGTCCCATTTTTTTCTTCATAACTAAAACCAGAGCTCCCCATGCTGATACACTGGGTCTGATAAAACCTTTTTCCAATAACTCCTGTAACTGAGCCTTGAGTTCCTTAATTTTTACAGGTGCCATCCTATAAGGAGGAATAGATATAGGAGCAGTACCTGGAACTAAGTCAATAATGAACTTCATTTCCCTATCTGGGGGTAAACCATATAACTCAGCGAGAAACACATCTAAGAAATCCCTAATAACAGGAATATCCTGTACCATCATCTCAATACAGGTATCAATTATGTGGGCCAGATAAGCCTCACATCTACCTCAGATCAGTCTCAAAGCACTCGTGAATGAGATCAGTATGGCCAACACTTCTTGACTAACACCTCCAAATATTACTCTCGACTGATTAAGAGATTCTAGTATTACCTCTTTAGTGTAGCAGTTTATTACAACCTATGAGTAGTGAGCCAATCCATGCTTAGAATAATATCTATCTCCTTTAATTGTAATACAATCAATTCAACTTCTAACTCTACCTGATCTACTCGAATCATACACCTTTTGTAGACTTCACCAATTACTGTAGTACTACCTATCGGTGTACTCAACTCTAATCTATATTTCAACATTTCTCTATTACAATGCAGTCAAGATGCCAGATGCGGTGTGATAAAAGAATGCGTAGATCCTGGATCTAACAAAGCAAAAGCTTCAAAATTAAAGATATGCAAGACACCTACAATAACATCTGGGGAGTTCTAAGCCTCATGTTTAGTCACAGTGTAGACTCTGGCCTAAAATTGCGATTGGTTGCTCCGCACCTCAGTCCCGATAGTAGGACTCCTTAAACTCACTCTGCCTCTACCTCTTCCTCTATGTCCAGATCCACTAGATCAACTCTGCTGGACAGTTGTCTCAGTTACCGCTCCTCCCCTTATTCCAAACTGTGCCCCTAAAACTATGGAACAATCTCTGATCTGATGATCGTAGGAGCCACAACAAAGGCAAGCTCCTATTAACTTCCAGCATTCCCCACTATGCTTCTTTACACAATGTTCACACTGTTGAATCTGCCCAGATACTGGACCTTTATCAATGCCAGATTGCATAAAACTACCCTTGTTTCTGAACCCTAACTGTCTTGATCTAGTCCGTGGTTGAAACAATCTGTTATGGCGCTTACTAAATCTTCTGCCAGAATTGACCTAAAACTCACCTTGTCTCTTCATTCTAAACTCTTGTCTATATTCCCCTTAACCATCCTTTAAAAATTATTCTATATTCTTTTCTAATCGAGGCACTCTCAACTCAGTGAAATTGCTCAGACTTGTTGTAGCTAGCCTCATCCTAATCTCTATATTCAACCTATCTTCAAATCTTCTATATTTATCTTCCTCAGTCGGTATCATGATAGCAGCATACCCCATTAATTTATTAAACCGTATTTCATACTCTGCTACGATGAGACTACCTTGCTTCAGACCTAAAAACTCTTTCATCATTTTGTCTAGGTAAATCTTTTACATATAATTATCCTTAAAGACCTTCAAATAGTCTTCCCACTTCTTTCTGCAAGGTTGGGTGGTACTGCCTAGGACAGCCTTCCACCATTGGTAAGCTAGACCTTACAGTAATAAGACTTCAAACTTCTAATCTGACTCACAGTTCATCTGATCGAATATCCTCTCAGTTCTCTATAGCCATCTTTCAGCCTCAGTAGGGTCTGTACTTCCGTAGAAGTCCACAGCCCCCTATTTTGTCAATTTATCATACCTCATTTCCATTCTCTCAGGAGTTCTCAGAGGCATTCGGCCAAGTCGAGATATAGAAGAATCTCTACTAGCTCCTATAGACTTTAGGTTAGTTGATTGTCCAACTTCATCACCTATGGCTGATGACCTATAATAGACAATAATAGCAATTATTATCTGAGTTTCTATCTATATATCATGCCTAATGTTCCTATTTGTCGTTATGGATGCCAAACCATACTCTGATAACAAAAATTGTAACACCCCACTTCCATGAGGCATCTACTCAACATCCTGTGGACATTCGGGAATATGCACCATGAAAGCGGTGCGTTGAAGCATTCATATTCACTTAATATGGCATCATATTAAAACACAAATATTCAAAAGATCAAATTCCTCATTTCATTTATAAAAGCATATTTTACAATATAGCTTTTTACTACATGATTCATACATATATACAATATCAAAAGCTTATTAGAGTCCACTGCTCTTTCTACAAATTATACTACTTGAAAGAGGAATTATACAAAAACTCTATCTAGCTCTTCAGTCTCAGCTGACTGACCTTTGATCCATTTCTTGAGTCCAAACTGCAGTACTAGGTTTCTTCTAATTTGTCTTAGAAGCTAAGTCTCCTCTCTAGTACTTGAAAAGCTACGTTATAATTTTGATAAGTTTTGCAAACTCAATGAGTTAACCATCATCGATGGACTCACTCATATCAAAACACATGACAATTTACATTTCAAGTTTCAGAAATAGTTCACATAATCATATATTGCACATTATTTCACAGTTCAATTGTAGTGTAGTTCAGACAATTCATTTTGATAATTCACTTAGTACATATTAAATTGTATATGCAATGCACATGTGACTCACTTTCAATTGTTACTTTGTTTTGATCGAGTTCCTTTTTAACTATCTCGTATCTATTGTGGATACCAAGCTCATGGATAATTGTCCCGTATCTGTTGGAGATACTGGGCTCATTTTACATATTAAGCCTGTGCCTCTTACACACATTCTGAGATTTAAGCTCTTTTTAATTCGCTACTCTGGTCATAACTGCCTTTATCCGATTATGCATATCATGTAATGAAATGCATGAATTCATATATATAGTTAATCACTTTTATTCAGTACACATCCACTTTTCATAATTTCATCAGACTTAAGTCCAGCATTCAACAACTTGGTTGAGAACTCTTATTTCGTTCAAATTCACATTCAATGAAACACTTCCAATACGATTTCAAATATCAAACCACTCGGACCATCAATGTTCGACAATTTTCACATTCACATAATTATCAGTTCAATAAATTAAATCTAAACAAATACAAAAAATTTTAGTGAGAACATATGGGTTACTCATAGTACGCATTAGATAGCTATTACATTGACATCTTGACAATGTCTGGATGTAGTCGTTCAATTTGCTCTTCTATATCATGCAATACACACATTTATACACATTACTAATTTGCACAAACACATAAATATTCAATCATACACATATGTATATATGTTAGGTACAATGCATAGTCAATGACTATTTCAGGTATGTATCTTTAAATTGCTTCTTATAATCATTTAACATCATCATTCAATCATTCATTTATACCTAATATACCTTACTCACTTCAATCACCTAATCTATCATCATCTAGGTTCATTCAAGGCCTCATTCAAGGATAAATACACTATAAGAAGTACCTTAGCATTAATTGGTTCAAACATCACTTAAAAGACAACATTTCTCTCTTTGTGCTTGCCCATGATTATGGTGGGCTTTCCCATGATCGTGATAGAAGCTAGTAAAACTAGCCACGACCATGGGGACTCTACCACAATCGTGATAGAACCTAAATAATCCAAGCCATGATCATGGGCACTATGCCACAACCGTGCCCTGTCTGCCTTCCTTTATTTTTCCACGAATTGCATAACATAAACAACACCATTAACACTCCAATTTTTCTAGAATTCATACCCATTTATCCAACTTCATTTTGTAGTAATATAGTTACCATATTAGTTGCATTAAAATCCACAAAAATCTATTCATTTAAATCATTATCATTCACTTAATCCCTTCATTAATGTAATCCAAACTTTTTCCACATTCTTAGCCTTTGCATACTATATCCAAGATATCTCATGCATACTTAATCATTTCTACTTCATTTCCTCTTTATTCTCTCCTCAATTACATCTCAATATTAACCATTAAAACAATCCATAAATCATTTTTCATTAATCATAAAGAAACCCTAATTCTTCTCAACTCAAGAACATTACTCAACATCATTCTTAAGCATGTCTTTCACCTTTATTATACCCTAAATTCACAACCTATTTCATCTACATAACAAATTGTAGCTCACATTTCTCACATACCCAAAGTAGAACATATTTATATCATTCTTTCATCAAAATTTCTGCACTCATCCAATACAAAAAAATTGGGTTATAAACACATCTCTTTATTCATCAACTTTCAACACTCACTCAAACATCATTTTCATTTTTGATCATCCATAAAACAATACATAATCTATTTTTGATCATTTATAATAAAACAGAACATCAAAACATATCCACACATTCATCAATGCTTTAGCATATATTCAACTCCTTTAACCCATCAATCTATCCCTAAAGATCATCATAAATGCTTTTATTCAAATAACCCATGAATATCCCCATTTTTCCTTCCACATTCAACATTCTTCAACTCTACTATTATTATCATTTAATATCAAAGAAATCACCATATACGTTTCATTTAAAACAACCCTAAGAAGTTTGATGTATAACTTACTTGATTAAACTGTAAGCTTCTTCAAAATCACATAAAACCCTAGCTTTCTCTTCTTACATGATCTTCAAATCTTGAAGGTAGATTCGGTTAAATTTCATCAAGAAGAAAAGATAATAATGATCTTAAAGAAAAAAAGCTAAGGAGTTGGGCAAAGATAAATGTGATCAAAGTTGGTGAGAAAAATCGCGAGTGAAGAAAGAAAACGAAGAAGATGAAGTTAGTATGTAGCATAAGTGAAAGATCATTAAAAGATGGTCTTTCATCTGGGAAAATGCCGTGGGATGGTGAGAGTGGTGAGTGGCAAGTCTGGTAACACTCGTCACTTGCCACATATCAACTCCTGGTGGTCTCCACTTGGCTCTTTTAATAACTAGTTCATTTGTCCTCTAATTTCTAATCGAATTGTCTCCCAATTTTCTATGACACTTTTCATTAAATCCTAAAGCCATGTGTCAATTATTTCTATTGCCATATATCAACTATTTTTACTACCACAAATCTATTTGTCTTGCCACTTGGCATTTTTCTAGTCCAAAAATACCCATAATTTCATAAATCTCCAAAATCTAACAAATAAATTCTATATCACCAATTATAATTTTATCAACCAAAATTCAAGATATAAAATTAACTATTCACATCATAATCATTTAAAATCATTTATACCCCGAAATATGTCAAATGAGTGCATGTATAGTCTTTGTGATGTGTATAAAAAAATCAATAATTCACATGCATGTATGCTAATGATAAGCATAAGCATGAAATGCATTTCCTAATTTCTCAATGTTATTTCTCATATATAGAAATCTAGAGTTCTAACCCTTAGTATGGAAAATCGAGATATTACACAATTGCATAGATTCCAAATTAGGGAAAGCTGGAGGTGAGCCAATCAATTCAACCAGATTTTGTAGGAAAGTCTTTCCAGGCCTGTTAGAAGCTAATAAATCCATATAGTACCAAGTAACCATCCTTTCTACGAAAGAAAAGTCAAAAACTAGCTGGTCATTGCAGTCTAATAGACTTTGGATTTTATTGGAATTTCTTCTAGCCAAAATGTAGATATGAAAAATCCTTGAGTTAGAGTCCCCTTCATTCAACCACAGTTTTCTTGCCTTTTACATTAACATTGAGTTATGATCTGCATGGGCCTTGATATACTCCTGCAATTTCCTATTTTTTTCAAATAGCAAATTCAGGTTGTTGGGATTAAGGTAGGAAGTTCTCTGAACTTCCCTTTCATTCCTCCTTAGCCATTAGTAAAATTTTTTCAATTGATGGGGCTGTTGTTTTAAAAAACATCTTGAGCCTTTTATTTTAAAGCTTATAAATTTCCTCAAGATCTGAAATTACTTAATCCTTGGACATCACCGATTCATTAAACAATTCCATGAAACTAATCTTTTCAGACGGGAAATTTAGGAATATAAAAGGTGTACTAATCTTCCTATTGATGAATATATCTCTAATCTCCATGTAGGAGTGATTTGAGCATAATGGTAATCCAAATAGTACAGGAGAATTTGAAAAAGATTTTATTCATCTTTGATTGGATAACACCCTATCAAGCTTGTTCTTGATTAATGCATCACCTTTCTACTTGTCACTTTAAGTGAATATATTACCTGGGTATCTAAAATGAGTAGCATCTATCTTTTTCATTACCCTTTCTAGATCATTGACTAGTTTGAAAAACTCAACTCTATCCCCTTGAGCCTTAGATGAAGATAATAACAGTTGAAGTCCCCAGTAATAATCCATAGATTCATCATCATGTTATTGATATTACACAAATCTTTGCATAGTTTAGCCCTTTAAAACTCAAAATTAAAAGCATAGATGATGGTCACCTTAAAAACTAGTTTATAATCTTTAAGTTTACATAAGAGATTGACATATTGGTTAGAGGAATTCTATTAGATTCCTTAACCTTCTCCTTATTAAAAGCATACACAATTCTTCCATTGAATAGCTGTTAATAGTAAAAAAAAATTCAATTAAAAATAATTTCAAGGCTTGTAAGAGTAATATAGAGTTAGCCCTAGGTTTGGTAGATTTGGATATGGATCTTGTTAAGGAAAGCCTGCACTCATGACACAAAAAAACATGATGGAGCTAAGATTCAATTATAAAGTAAGAAATATCAAATAGGTTAAGCATCATGGTGATGAAGAAGTGAATGTCATCATCTTGAAAGGGTAGTTTACTAGTTGAAAGCAATGCTAAAAGATTTGTTCAATCCTTTGAAGGAAAGATTCACATGATATGAAAATGCTAAAGTAGTTCAACTTATTCTTAGGTAGACTTTTTTAGGTATAATAGAATGTCTGACGTTAGAGTATAAATCATAAAGATATAAGACATAATTTGCTCAGTAGGCTTTAGGTAGAGATAATAGATTCTTTCTTAATTCATCAGGTACTAAATTATTTACTATTTGACTTTAATTCCTTAAATATGTGGATAGTGAATGATTTCATCTCAATTTTTGTGAAAGAAGATGAAAAGATAAAGAACAAGAAGGGTGATACTATAAATTTAGTTTCTAAACACTCTAAATGCCAAAAAAATTATGAGAATCAAAATAAAAGATGAAAAAAGAATAAGATCTTTAAGGAGATTTGAAACAAAGATATTACGTCATTTGATATGGTTAAGAATAAGGATGTTAAATGCTAGCAATATGAGAAGTTAGGACACTTAAAGAAGGAATTTCATAAATATAACTATTCTTTGAAGAAAAAGGAAAATCAATAAGGTAAGCTTAATATTTTTGTTAAAGATTTATCTTTAATAGATATAGCTAAAAATAGTTAGTGGTTGGATAGTGGTTTCCCAATTCATATTTCTAGTATTACATGTATTAAGGAGCAAAAGAAAGCCAAGAAAAAGGGAGGTAAACATGTTTATAGGTAATGGAATGATAGTGGAAATATAATCTTTTGGAAATTTGGAGATGCAATTTAGATTAGGTTCTAATATATTGTTGAACGAAATGATGTATTATCATTAATGAGACGTGGTTTAATTTTAGTTTTTACACTTAGTGATGTTGATATTCACTTATTTTCAACATTTTCCCTCAGTTCCTATATAACCAGTGAATCTTTTTAATATTGCTCTTTACTGTTTGGAATTGAAGTATATTGATAAATGTGTTATAAATGTTGAAATATAAGATATTAAAAGGTCTCTAACTAAGGAGACATCATTCTCTTTATATTATAAGTGTCTTAGTTAAATTTTAAAGAAAAGGATTGAGAGATTGATCAAGAATGAGTTCCGTACTAATTTAGACTACGATGACATTGTTAATGCTTATGTAGCTTATAGATAAACTCACTAAATTAAAAGTGAGAAAAAAAAAGTGCCACAAGAGTATCGGGATTTTAGAGATTATTTGAATATATATTAGTTGATCTTTGAACCTGATCATTAATAAAAAGAAGTTATTTGCTACTTTTGTTAATGATATACTCCCGATATGATTACTTATATCTCATCATTACTATGTTTGAGGCCTTAGGGAAGTTCAAAATATTTAAGGCAAAGGTTGGGAAGCAATTCAATAAACCCATTAAGGTTACCAAGTTAGAATGTGGTGAAGAGTGGAGTAGTAAAGACGAGAAATTGTAATGTAAAAGACATAACGAGGAGATGGTTGAGAGATCAAATATTCTTAAGTATCTATGGGACAAGATATTAAAGACAACACTCTGCATCCTAAAATGTATTTCTATTAAAAGGCCACGTATTTTACTGTCCTAGTCATAGTAGTAAAATAATGTAAGAGATGTTTCATTGAGAGTTGAAATGGTTAAGGAGGAACTTCTGGAGGTATACAGTGATAAATTGGATACTGCTTTAACTCTTGATGTTGGAGGTAGCGTAGATGCTATTAAGTAGGCTGTATTGGTGTTCAACGTAATCCTATAACACTAGTGAAATGTTCTTTAAGAGATAGTGGCCTACATAGTTTAATGACTTTATTGTTATAAAGGTGAGAATGAGTGCATTTTGGGAGATCATTATGGAACTTTTTACCTATGATGAAGCAATGTTGAGTGATTATTCTGATAAATGGATGATGAATACGGACGTGGAGAGGTTTAGAGTAAGGATTGTCGCTAAGATACACTCAAAAGAGACAATGAACTACCATAATACTTTCTCAACTAATTCAGGATCATTATGACTTAACAACTCATTTTGATCTTGGCCTTCTGAGATGGATATCAAGATAATCTTCGTGAACTGTGATCTAGTAAAGAAGGTATACATGCAACAATCAAGAGGTTTAAAGGGGAAGAGAAATGAATACAAAGTTTGTAGATTGAGGAAGTTACTCTATCGATTGAAACATGCATCATAATAGTGGTACTTAATATTTCATGAAGAGGTCATAACTTTATATTTTAAGCAGGATACACGGAATTTTTTTATATATTTCAAATTTAATTGGAATAAGTTTGTATTTATAGTATTGTATATATGTACATGACATATTGTTTATTAGCAGTAATTTGAATTTGTTGCAGATTATGAAAGATCAATAAAAATTTTTAAAAAGGCACTATTTATTTTTGGAATGAATATTTATAATGATAATGTTAAAAAAGTTCTAGATTTAAATTAACAAAAAGGAGTTGAACATATAAAAGTAAAAACGTAGGAATCGAATAAAGATATGATGAAAAATGTATGTGTCAATGGACTGACTCCTAGCTCGATCGTTTATCTCAACTTTTGAAAGCTCTGTTGCGTAAAGACAATAATTGAAGAGGCAATCGTAAGAGCAGGTATCTTCATATATGTCTCCCATTTCCGTTTTTTCCTTTTGGAATCCAAACTTAACCACGCCATCTGAAGAAAGGCAATAATGATAAGAAAATTCCGTAAAGAGGTCCCACAGATATAGCAGCTCTGAACATGTATATAACGTCTGCCAGCCCAAACAACATGCTCACCAACCGCATTTCCCAACTCTGCTACTATTAATATTCATAGAGCCACTTTAGTGACATATCATTTTGGCCTTCAGTATTTTTCTTCTTCAGGTTAGTGTCAATCTCTTTAAGACTCTATATTTCAAGTACTAATCATGATCAGGAAGCTTGTAGTACAGTTTACCAAACTGTAAATTCCTAATCGAAACACTCGTTCATGCACTCTACCTTGCATGGGTCCGCTTCCGGCAGCTCAAATGTTAGAAGTTCCTTGAATTCAATCATTCATGGTTTCATGGAGTTCTGCTTCTCGACAGCATAATATAGAGAAAGTGCAACCTGTCATTATCAACAATCGGTCTTGGTGCACTTAATCTGTAAGAGCTGTCTAGCTAGTTTAATCTCAACAGTAGTGCCAATATTCTAAATAGTAAACGCATAGGAGTTCCAGATTACTGCGGTAATTGAAGTTGAAACAAATTTGATTGAGGCTATAACGGACCCCAGTAGACCCATATAACAGTTGCCGTAATCCAGAAACTATACATCGAAGTTCAATAGCGGTGGAGGAGTACTGTTTAGAACGTTGGCATAAAATGTATAAAAATGCTCTGTGTTTTGATGATTACCATCTGTTTTAAGTTTTCACTTATTAGCAGCTGCAAGAGTTGGGATCCTCGTATATAATGTAAAGATTTACGAGTGTCAACTTTGAAGAACGATCTTGGAGATACAACTTTTAATCCTTACCCTTCAATTAAGCTTCAAAGCTTAAGAAAGTTGTCATGTTTTAGATCTCCTACTCACTAATCTGATCGATGTAGATCACTAATATTCGAAGTCGCGGTATAATTCTTAATTTCGTATCATTCAGATAATCACCAGGTCGGAAACATGAGCTGGACAGGAGGAGATTGGTTGTGTGCTGCATGCCAACATCAAAATTTTAAGAAACGGGAAGCTTGCCAACGATGCCAATATCCAAAATACGGTGGCCCAGATGTAGCAACCTACTTATACAACCGCACAGAGGTATTGGCTGGTGATTGGTATTGCACTTGTGGAGTTCACAATTATGCTAGTCGTATGAGCTGCTATAGATGTGGTGCAACAAAAATTGATTACGCCCCTGGCTGTGGAGGTAGTATTTGTGGTCTGGATAGTGGTGTTCCTCCTGGCTGGAAATCCGGTGACTGGATGTGTTCAAGGTCTGTTCAACTTGGCATTTTATCTTAGAGTTAATTTGCTGAGATGCTGCAGTATTGACATGAAATATGTAATGATCAGATAAATAATTGAGAAAACTGCATCATGCCTAAAAATTTTCCCATGACTTGATTGTTCGATCTTTTGCTTAAAAGATTGCTCTGCCTGCCTTAATCTGTGAAATACCCTTGTTTCCTTAAATTGGATAGTCAACAAGCATGTTTTAAATATTACACACACTCGTCACATAATGTATCTTTTTCCCTGAGAATCTATTCCAACAATTAATGCAATTCCCATTTGACAGGGTCGGATGCGGAGTGCACAATTATGCCAGCAGGACAGAATGTTTTAAATGCAGAACTCCAAGGAGTTGCGGTAATTGCTTATCCTGATTCCGTGCACATTATTGGGGTGAGACTAGAAGGGCCGTTTTGTATTTCACTTCAATTCTTATAACTTTCAGGTGCTGCTGATTAACAGTTACAAAAGATGAAGGAAGAAAATGCCAAGCAACCCCAAATTTGATGACTTTGTCTTTAATCAGTTTTCAGATAAATAAGCATTAGGTTCAGCATGGTCGAAGAGTAAATTACCATTGCAAATGGTTTCACTCTTAATGTAGTTATTGTACGGTGCATTCGGTTCTCAAATGTAAGGAAGCAAAATCCTGTCTTTTGCTCCTCTTCTTTACCCTTGCCAGGTTCCAGAAATGAAGGAGAATCAAAAACAGACAGTCGATATGTCTTCGTATTTCTGTCATCGCGTTTATGGGAAAATGATCGGCGATCTACTCTTACGAGGTGGTCCAATTAATTTGTGGAAGTGTCACCAAAGATGAATCATATATACCTATGATAATGATGGCACCACCCACCGCGATGCCCTTGATCCAACCAACGGTGAAAATAACTGAAAAGAATAACGATTATTTAATAATTATTATCCATTATTCCGATTAAATAAATAATAATAAAGATGATCATTTAAACTTTTTTCATTTACAAGATTCAAGAAATTCCATTAACTAGTTGTCTTCAAAAGACATTCTTTCTTCTCGGAGACTCGGACCAATAATTTAAGATCCCTTTAAGCATCAAATCTTGAAGAACTGTATAATTACTATCCAGATAAGAACCTGATACCCTTCTTTAAAAATACAAATTCAATGCGAAGTGAAAAGTAGGTCAATTCCAACCTTAGCTTCACTAGTTTTGCCTTTCATGTTCAAGTTTTTTAGCAGTAGTAGGATAGGGAAGTAGAAGTTGATTCATTTACTTAATGGTATAAATCTATCCTAAATTGGAAATTGCTTATAACCAAGCTTAGAATTTGCATTCCTTTTGATTACCTTCAATGTTGACCGAATGGCTTGATTTGTTTTCGGATATTGATTCTAAAACCTAATCCGATGGTTAAATATGCATTGGACTCAATTAAATAGTTGATTCTAAAACCTAATCCAAAGGTTAAATATGCATTGGACTCAATTAAATAGTTATTTTTATATACCATAAATTATATGTGGATATGCATAAATACTTTAGTTATTATTGTTTATGACTACCATCTATATAATTTTCATATCCATTTAATTATTAATTTTACTTTCGTCTTTAATTTGATGGATTTTTAAAAAATTAAAGAATGTAATATATTTTCAAAAGGAGAAGACGTGACTGGTAGCATACAAATAAAATCTATAGAACCTTAAAGTAAAGGGCACTAAGCTCATAACAGACATAGATAAAGCTGTAAAGCTGGACAAACACTGAGAACAACGGATATCGCTTCAGTGATTCTCTTGATGGACGAGGAGAGGCTGTTCAGTTGTTTGGCTTCAAATTGTTAATATTATTGTATGTCGTACAGCTAATTAATTAGTTATGAATTTGGTGATATAATTAATTAAAAATATTTTTTACTTGTATGTATTTCTATTAATTATATTTAATATTTTAATACTAAAGATAATTTCTTAGAATAATCACTATATAATTGAAATTATAATGAGATCATAATTATGATATTCAATTCTTATTTATGTGTTGTTCGCAATTTATTTACCAATAATTTATTAGAATGAGACACTGATAGAACAATAAAACTAAAACACATTATATTTTTCTTATAAAGAAAGTAATTAATTTTATAAATTAAAATATGAAGATACATAAATAAACGTATAAGTGTTTATCAAAGAATAAATTCATTGAATTCATCCGATTATTGGGATCCTAAATGAAATATTGCTTATATATCTGAATCTCCTCATTATGATGATGTATGATTAATCCTTATGCTTGAAATTAATAAAGCATCTTATATAGAAATTACTATATTTTGATTTTACTTATTATCTTAATTGGTACTATTTAGATATAGTAAAAATTATATGGAAATAGTTAAGTAAGTTAATAAAACATTCATCGTAATAAATTAATTAAGAAGAATATTTCATTCTTCAAAATTCTAGCCAGAGTGAATTGTAGTTTAAAAAGATATTTTGAAACATCAATTACTAGTAGTAGTAGTAGTAGTAGTAGTACTACTACTACTACTACTACTACTACTACTACTACTACTACTACTACTACTACTACTACTACTACTACTACTACTATCATGACTACTACTACTATTACTACTACGACTACTACTACTATTACCACGACTACTACTACTACTACTACTACTACTACTACCACGACTACTACTCCTACTCCTACTCCTACTACTACCACGACTACTACT
This sequence comes from Erythroxylum longipes, assembly GCA_027563885.1. Lineage (NCBI taxonomy): Eukaryota > Viridiplantae > Streptophyta > Magnoliopsida > Malpighiales > Erythroxylaceae > Erythroxylum > Erythroxylum longipes. The sequence goes on along the minus strand of JAOQMS010000008.1, from coordinate 31,596,856 downwards.
ACTACTACTACTACGACTACTACTACTACTACTACTCCTGCTACTACTACTCCTACTCCTACTGCTCCTACTACTCCTACTACTACTATTACTACTCCTACTCCTCCTCCTCCTCCTACTCCTCCTCCTACTCCTACTCCTCCTACTCCTCCTCCTCCTCCTCCTACTACTACTCCTACTCCTCCTCCTCCTCCTCCTCCTCCTACTGCTACTGCTACTCCTACTGCTACTGCTACTCCTCCTCCTACTGCTCCTACTCCTACTGCTCCTACTCCTACTCCTACTCCTACTACTACTACTACTGCTACTACTACTACTTTTTGTTTTCTCTTTTTCTTTTTCTTTTGTATTTTGTATTTTTATTTTTTCTATCTTTTTATGTTGGTCATTTGGAAACAATCTCTTTACTAGTTATAGGTAAGGCTGCATATAGGTAAGGCGAGATTTCTACTAAGTGTTATTGTTGTTATATTAATTAGTAACAATAACATGATTGAACTTAAATATAGTAGATACTAATTTCATATTATATGTCCAATTAAAGTATTAAATGACCATAGAATTAAATTACACATCATAACCATGTATAAATATGTTGAGTTAAACAGCTTTAATATTCTTAATATAAAAGTGATCGTGACAATTGTTAGAGGTTAGTCTTGATCAATAATTATAAATTGTTTAATTGGAGAACTAAAGATAATTAAATGAATTTTAATTTTTCTAATTTTAATTCTAATTATGAATTCCAATTATAATTTATAATTGTTACAAACATATTAGAAACTTGATAAGACACATAAAAGACTAGTTTAAGAAGGAAAAATTAATTTCAATTAAGTTAGACTTAAATGTGAAGTTTTCTTAAAGTTTGAAAAACTTCAAAAATAAAAAATGCTATTATTTTTTTAACAACAGGATGAAACTCTCTTTTATGTTATTATTTCATAAAATTAAAAGTTAAAATTTATTAATACAAAAGCTATATGATTTTGATATTATCCCACATGCGTTTATTTATTTATGATTTTTTTCTCGTACTGTTTAGGGATTATGAATTAGGGTTTTATTTAATTTAATCAAAATAACATGATCCATGACCCGCACCCTTTATTTTCAACAGTTCACTGCATGCTTCCCCCTTTTGTTTCTATAAAACGAGACTTTTATTCTAATAGTTCAACGCATGTCTCCACCCTTTTGTTTCTGGAAAACAATATGAATATTGCCATGCTTTAGGACATCTGGAAAAACTTAAAATTTATTTGCTCCATTTCTTGAAAAATCAATTGCATGCCTCATATTTCTTTCTTCTTTTAATATAATCTAATGCATGCCTCCAATTTTGGAGCTTTTGAAAACACAATCAGCATATGCCCTGGCTTTTATATTCCTGAAAACAGATGAAGCATGCCTTTGATTTGTTTCGCGTTGAATGTGGTTCTGGAAATTGGCTTTTTGTGTTTTTGGTTTAAAGCATGTTTTCTGGGTGAGTGTATTCTGTTGTGCATCGATTCTTAATTATTTTAAGTTAGATTAAGATAAATAATTGTATTGATTCTTAATCAATATTTTAGAAAATTGTTTTCTAAAAGTTATATTAATTAAATTTTAATTGGTAATTAATTAGTTGCTTTTAAAATTAAAATTTCTTTTCTAGTGATTAAGAAAGATGTTTTTTAAAGTTACTTATTTTTATTCGATTGAGATAAAATAAATTTATTATTTTTAGATGAATTTTTGAAAAGTAAAATGGGATCGAATTATGTAATACCAAACCATCCAGATGCAGGGGTTAGACAAGGTGAGAAACTATGGAAAGCGCCCGAATACAAAAGCTTATAATTAAAAGACTTCGCATTTAAAGGATGTAACACCAAAAGCTAAAAGTTTAAAGACCGTTATCTTTGTTTACGTGAATAATTTCCAGTATTAGCAGGCCATTGGGCACTTTATCACGACTGTTTCCCGAGTTACACCATATATTCAAACAGAAATATACCCCAGATGAAGCTTAGCTTGAGAAAGTATCAGAGGGTACCAAGAGTTGGATAAGGTTCCATGTAGTGACTGCTCTGTCACTGCATGCAATGTGTATTCCTTTCATGAACTCTCTCAACTAATTGTAGAGTGAATAAAGGAGTGCATCAGGATCCAATTCCTTCCTGAAATCTCGAGTACTTCTTTCCTTCCATATAAAATAAATACAACTCAGAGACGACCTAAAATATTAACACCAGCTCACCACCTACTCCTATCCTCTCAAATGATTCTATAAATTGCACCATAGAAGGATGTGAGATCAAACATGATGCGTGTACGGCAGGGCCGGCCTTGGGGAAGGGCTGGGTGGGCACCCGCCCAGGGCCCATTCTTATAAATGATAAAATATGACCTATTTTTATCCTCATAAAAAATAAAATAAAATAACAATAAAATCTACTCTTGACCTCATAAAAAACAATATAAAGGGCTCATATTTTGCTTATTTTTATTCTTTATGAAGGCCTAAAAATAGGAACATTTTTTTTACTTTATCCAGGGCTTATAAAATATTAAGAACGGCCCTGGTGTACGGGCATAAGAAGAATAAAAGCATATGCCATTATGGTTAGAGTTCCCTTTGATCCTATTAAGTGTCTTAAGTCTTTTTCCTAATGGTCAACCATAAGATGAAACAAGCCTTTGGTAAACGATTATTAAACCATATTAGTTTTCTCTAAGGCACAACTTCTTAGAAAGGTTTGAAAATGGATGCATAAGAAGAGTTAATGAATTTACCAATTTGTTACTTAATTAGTTAAAATGGCCATCCTAAAAGGAGTTAGGCCTATAATTAGGGAGGGAATTCAAAGTCTCAATTAGTTATCTATGCCCACAATGCCATTTATCATCCTTAATTATCACTTTTACTTCTACTTTGACATGAATTGCAATTTGCAGAGTATTAAATATGATTAGTAGATGAAAGGGACTAAGCCCATGTCAGTTAGCAAACCAAAAATTGGTTATTTTCCTAATGCCTATATGAGCTTGCATTTCTTTGACTAAATGGCCTCAAAATTTCAACATTTGGCAGAATACTTAAGATGTATTAGCTTTAAGTTTCATACTCCCAAAGATGCTTCCATTTAGATATTCTTTATGCATCTATTTTATCCACAAGGTCTTAGGATCATTGAATAATCTCCAGTTTCTTTTAGTGATTAAGACGACCTTGTTGGTAGTTCTTATACACTTTATCTCAAAGCACCCTTATTCTTTATCTAAGCAGAATTTTCCAATTGACTTTAGCAATTGTTCTCGAAGAGGATTGTCCACTTTACAAAAGGTTTCTGAGTAGTTTTTTTTCAATAGATTTAATAAGATTGATAGTCTAGAACATATGAGAGCTCTAATAGACATGCATATTGTTGACAAATGAATAAGATAAGTTATCTCCTTCCTGTATAAAGAGTATTTTACACTTCTAACTCAAAATCCTGTTTGAAATTGATTAAAAGAGTGAGGCACAATTCATAGATGTAGGTTAGGATATGGTGATCAGAATTCATAACTACTTGAATGGTGCTTTGTGGATTGGTAGATTTGATATTCACGAAAGTTCCAGTGTCAATTCATCCAAATAGTGGGAAAAAATAGCTGACTTTTTTAAAAGTTTACTTTGAGACTATATAGAATGGAGAAGTGTTTAAGGGAGTGCATAAGGGTATTAATTGAGACCCTATTAGCTCCACAATATAAAATTAATTCATCTACAAATGATAAGATATATGGATTCAAATTCTTACATTTATAATGAAACTTAAATGACATTCTTTGATCAATATTACAAGAAATGAGCTTGGATAATACTTCAATGGATATAGCAAAGGTCTAAGGTGATATTAGGTCACCTTATCTGATTTCTGTAACGATTTTAAACATAGGAGTGGGATAACAGATAGGTGTAAATTATCATATGTTTTCCTTAGTTCTTAAATGTGTTTTTAAGTATTTCTTAAATGATTATCATGTATATAGGCTTATAATTGTGTTATCGTTAGTGTTTGTATGTATTCTAAGTGTTTGTTTGGTTTATAACAAGAATTTGATCTTAATTTTGTATTTCAAGAGGTGTTTGACGTGTTTTTGAGTGCTGGGAATCAGGAAATTGAAAGATGAAGAAGATGTGGGAAGCTTGAAGGATGTGATGATAGTGTACAAGGAACATGACCATGATAGGTGTGCATGGGAGCTGTATGACTCTCTATCACGATTATGACATTGATCACGATCGTGATAGAGTTGCTGAATCTCGTAAAGTACAATCATGACTCCAATCACGATTGTGCCAAAAGGTTTTCTAGGCACGATTTTTTATGTTTTAAGAGTTCATAGCTATTTTGGAATCAAAAAAAAGTGAGGAAACCCTAAGCACAACTCTAAAATCCTAATGGACTATAAAAGAACATGAAAAACACCAAAAAGAGGTAGTAACAATACATCAAAGTGATCAAAGAGGAGACATCAAGAAGAGCTTCAGAGAAATTCTAAAATTTCAGCCCAAGACACAAACTAGTTTTTTCTTTCTTTTTCCTTAAACTCTTTCATTCTCTTGGATGTTTATTTGGATTTATAAGATGTTTAACATGATTATGGGTTTCCAAATCTGTATTAGGGATTGTTCTTGAATTTTTTTGTGAACCTTATTTCTTGTTGAATTCAATACATTGATGAATGTTTTTGGTAATTGTTATGCTTATACTTGGTAATAAATCGGGATAGTGAGTTAAGTAATTAGTGTTAAGGTATGCAAAGAGAGTTGGTAACTTAAGAAACCTAAAATTATCAGATTAACGAACAATTAAAGAGAGATCTTAATTATGAAATTAATTATATATAGGATTGCTGCATATCTAATTAAATAAGTTAGGATTCGTTTTTGAATTCAAAGATTACAAATCTATAAATATCAAATTAAATTAGGGTTACTTAATTAGATCTTAAGATAGATTAATCAAAGCTTTAGGATATCTTCGATCAAACATAAATTAAATCAACATGATTAAATGAAACAAGATAAGGATATAATAGTTTCTACTTCTTCAACTTTGATAAATCTCAATTTTGGCAACTTACTTATCAATCCTTATTTGTTTCGTTTTATTATTTGTTTTAATTGTAGTTATTTATTTTAATTTAAATCAAATTCTTAATATCTTAAACAAAGTTGGATTCAAATTGTTTAGTTATTTATATTCCTTACAGGAATGATACCTTTTGATACTACAAGATATGATTCGTATATTTACGGTATTAAGAGTTTTGTCATATATAAAACTTGGTCAATAGCGTGCATCATTTCAACTTTAAGGGAGCATAATTTGGTCAAAAAAGTAATAAACCTTACTTAAATACATATAATCCTGGGTGGTATAACCACTCAAAATTTTGTTGGTATAATAATGTAGGGTCTCAGTTGAGAAATCAAAGTCCACTGGGACTTCAACAAGACAAATTCAGTGCTGACAAGTATGTAAGAGTCCCAAAGAGGCTGGAAGGACAATTTGGTCAAGTAGCCAAGAATCATGGCTCTTCTATTCAAATCTAGAGGTTCAAATGGGCTAGCTTGCCAATGAGTTATTGATGAGAAGTGTGGGAGTCTCCTAAACAATATGGAAGTAATCTAAGGTAGCAATTTAAGGCTATCACACTTAGGAGTAAGAAAATTCTAGAAGAATCAACAGAAAAACAAGTTGAACCCCACCTTGTAGATCAAGAGAAGAAGAAAAAGGATGAAGACAAGAATGAGGATCCTCCCCATGTTCCTCCTCCTATATATGTACTAAAAATATCATTCCCATAAAGACTTTAGAAGAACATATTGGATATACAATTTGCGAAGTTCATGAAAAAGCTAAAGATATTGCAAGCTTTGGAGAGCACACTCCAGTATGCAAAATTTCTCAAATACATCTTATTAAACAAATGAACTTGGGATGATAATCAAACAATCTCCATGACGGAAAGTTGTAACTCCATAATTACAATCCACATGCCCTCACAGTTGACAGATCTAGGGAAATTTACTATACCCTTTGTAATTGGTAATTTGTAATTTTCTAAATGCTTATGTGGCTTAAGCGTAAGTATTAATCTTATGCCTTTGTCAATTTTCAAAAAACTAAGGCTAGACGATGTGTAGACGACTTCTATACTTATTAAGTTGGTAGATTAATCGATAAAGAAACTGTTTGACGTGGTCGAGGATGTTCCTGTAAAAGTGGATAAGTTTATCATTCTTAGAGATTTTGTTATGATAGAAACTCTCCACTAATTCTTAGTATACACTTTTTGATCACTGGAAAAGCTTTATTAGATGTCTATGAAGGCAACCTTATCCTTTTAAATGGTGATGAAAAAGTGGAATTCAATATGAATAAGGTATTAAATAATCTGAAGGAGGGCATCTTGCTTATGAGAATTCATGTAGTTGAATCTTCAAAAGAAGAAGAAGAGGAGACGAGGGTGATTGTTGAAGAAGAAGAACTTCTTATAGGACAAACTATTGGATTTAATTGACAATTGAGGGAATTTCATCATTCCTTATTTTATTGACAATTTTTTACCAGAAAGGACATCATTGAACTTACATGGTTTTCTTAATTTGATTAATTATGTCCTTTTTATTCTCTAACAACATGTAGCTTATTTACAGGCTACTAAATTGCTATTTAGAGAAAAGGGTGCATGGCGACAAACCACTCATTATAGACCCAAGTTATGGGTAGAAGGCACAGTACGTCAAGTTAATGACATGAATCAAGCGCTACTTAGGAGGGAATAAAAGAATTATGATTTAATTTAATTTATTAGTTTATTTTGTTAGTACTTTGTTATTTTTTTATGTTTTATAGGGAGTGAGTTGCTAGAATTTTGTAGCATAGGACGTCTTCAAATTCCATCACCCACACCATCACCACTAAAATAATGTAAGTATTCTTGCTCTTACTTTGTATTTATTGTTCTTTATTTACCTTTATTTGTATTATTTTTTCTTCACATTGAGAACAATGTGTTGTTCAAGTGTAGGGATGTATATGCAATTGCATATTATGTGTGTGGGAATTTTGCATTTTTATATATAATGTGTGTGAATTTTACAATTGTATAGTTTTTTATTAAGTTGGTATTATGACGCATGAATTGTGTGAATGTGTCAATGGCAAAATTTGAATGGAGTTGGTTTAGCTTTGAGCATGGTCATTTAATTTGTAAAGGCATAGTAACTTATAAATTTTGTGTTTTAAGTGTCTTAGGGATGATTTTGCATGTTAATTAGGATACTACAACTATTTTTCACTTTATGAGTTTTGTTCGTATACATTTATAATTATAGACAATTAAATTGGTTAACATTATTAGTACCCTTTCATGAGAGTAACTGACTAAGAAGAAATGAAGGAGGCAACTGTTTTTCACTTTATGACTTTTGTTCGTATACATTTATAATTATAGAGAATTAAATTGGTTAGCATTATTAGTACCTTTTCATGAAAGTGATTGACTAAGCAGAAATGAAGGAGGCTAAGAAAAATGTGTTAAATAAAATAACTATTCTGTGAGGACCTTTTTTAAGAAAATTGAGTTAAGAATAGAGCTAGCAGCCATTTGAGAGTTGTAATGTAGCTAAGCAACTAGAGGCATTCACGATAAAATGTTTATCTTCACTTCAAAAGGCTATAATGACACTCCAACCAAGTTAAATTAAAAACATAACCTAGTTGAGTAACCAGGGGACATTCATATCAATGTGCTTGCCTTTTTGTAAGAAGAGTAGGTGATCATTAAAGAAAATCTTAAAAAAATGGTGCTTAATAACTAAACCTATTGATCTTTTAAAAATGGCAAGAATTTTCATGAATGGATACTTAGTGATAGTTCGCATTTTTAATTGATAAATAATAATAAGTGTAGGTTTACAAGTGTCATAGGTGTATGAATAAGGTATTAATATTTCAATTGATACATGTATTTAAATAAAATAATTTAAACATGAAAGGAATAAATTAGGATGTTGACAAATTTTGAGTGATTGATGTTTGAGGTAAAGTTAATTCCATAAGATTTGAAGTCATTGTACCATTATTGTATTGTTACATAATTGTGTGTTTATGTATTTATGTGTTTTGTATATTTGTTCTTTAAGTTTTTCTTGAGAATAAGCAAAGGTTTAAGTGTGGGGATGTTGATAGTTGTAGATTATAGTATGTTTTTCTAGGTGTTTAAATGTGTTTTCAAGTATTTCTTAGATGATTACCATGTGTATAGGATTATAATTTTGTTATTGTCAGTGCTTGTATGTATTATAAGTGTAAATGTCAATTAAAGAAAATTTGGTTGCTAAAATGAGCTTTTATAAAAGGAAATTGGTTCAACCAAGCTAAATTTACCATGGCCTAATCATTTTTCTTTCCAATTAGCCATTTACCTTACTGATTTTGTTAGACTAAGTAAAGTGATTCCCATCATAACTTAAATCTAAAACACTAATCTAAATAATACTGACAGGTATTTAACTATCCTACCTATTTTCCCAAGTACCGTAAGTGCACGGGTCGTCTTATAACATACTTGGTATGGAATCCCACAGGAATTGTACAGTCACCATAGTAGTTTAAATTAAACTTTGTTTGAACAATTAATTAATGAACAATTAAAATAATCAAAGTAGCAATTGGGAGAAAAAAAATCACAGAATTAAGGTTGCCAAAAACAAAAGGAGTCGATGTTGAAATTGGAATAATCAAATTACTAAAGTTAGGATTACCCTTATTACCCCATTCAATCTTTCGAATTTTATCAATATGATCGTTTTTAGTCTTAAGTATTTTCTAATGTCTCAGCCCTTTCTCTCTCAATACTTAGACTGGATAATCCTAAAATAATGATTAAAATCTAGTATGTGATCACTCAACCTCCATTCCTAAACCAATCGTTAATTAGATTTAATTACCACTTTTGACTGCTACATCACATCCCATATCTTTATGTAAATTGTAACGAACCACTTCTCTAATGCATATTCCTGAACATCTAGAGGATATTCGAGAATATAGCCTATAAGAATGGCATGTTGGAACAATCACATTAACTTATTTAAGGCATCACACATTTCATAAGCATTTAAAATGATTAAATCTCCTATTACATTTACAAACATAAACTTACATTGTATCATTACAATTCATAATCCATGTATATACATTACATAACATTTTAGAGTTTACTACTCTATACAAAATGTATAATATGAAATGGGATGATAACTGAAAACATTCCAACTAGACTCCTTAGATATCAGCTAACAAGACCTCTGAGCCTTTCTTGTTCCCAAAATTACAGTACTAGAATTCTACTAGATTTCCTTAGACGCTAGAACTCCCTTATACTTGAAAATCAATGTTGCAATTTTGATGAGTTTACGAATTCAGTGAGTGAATCATCATCGATATGCTCATTCAAGTCAGAATATAAACATCATAAGTATATAACCAAGTTCAACAAGTATATCACCTCATTTAGTATCAATTCCCACATCACATTTTATTTTTATCATATTTCAATAAGTTCAATATGTTTAAAAACATTTCATATCACCATTTCAGAACAATCTGATAATTTATCTCAACCATTCATATGATACATGTAAAGTTATAAACATGTAAATGCACACGTGACTCCATTTTCATTTTACTTTGTTGTGACCGAGCGCCTATTTAATGTCTCGTATCCGCTGTAGATATCGAGCTCATTTCATTTACTGTCCTCTACCCTTTGTGGCTACCGGGCTCATTATTAACTGAGCCTATGGTTCATTGTGCATAATTCTTGAGCTTAAATTTTTTTTTCACATTGGTCACTCCGGTCACAACTCCTTCATTTGATTATGCATATCAATGTAATGAAATGCATCAATTCACATAATATGCCATCAATACTTTTCATTCAATGTGTTCTTGTCATTTATTACATTCTTTGGACCTGAGTCTAGCATTTAACATTCAGTTGAGTACACATTCCATATTACACATACAATTTGAAAACACTTCCATAAACAGTCCCAAGTATCAAATTCCTCGGACCAAAAATGTTCGAAATCATAATAATCATATAAGTAACCGTTCAATAACTGAAAGTTAACCAAAAATAATTCAATCATAGTGAGAATCATCTAGCTTAACTTATAGTATGCTACAAAAAAACTATTGCCTTGATGATTCGACAATGTTTGGATGTTGACGATCAATTTGTGCATCTATAGTCATGTAATATATACATAGTTCACAAATCACTAACTTGTTTAATCATATGAATAGTCAGTCCTGCATATGTATAACTCTCTTGTTTAATACATGCTCAATTGATTTTCTGGGTATGTATTCTTATACATATATCTTGACTATTCAATTTGTGTTTATAGACCCTAAGACCATTCAAACATTATATTTTGTACACTACCATTTTACAATCAAGTTTGTATCTTTAAATTAGCTTGATTCACTCTAAATTCATCATCTATACTTTACAATTATCCTTGAACACTTTCATGATAAAAAAATCTCTTATAACACACACACACACACACACACACACACACACACACACACACACACACACACACACACACTATTGTTACTTTAAATCTAGAATTTCAGTAAGCTAGATTTATACATTCACCAAACTTTTTCCAGCAGTATATATTCATACATTTACCCAATTCTCATTCATAATTACCCCATGTTTTTCAATGCTCATTCATCCATACCTTATACACATTACTCATGTCCTTAAGATCATGTTTGCATTAAAAGAACTCGTTTATTCCTTTAACAAGTCATAATTTCCATATTTGAACTCAACCACATCTAAACAATCCATTCTTTAGGTTATGACATCAATTAACTACATAAACTTATCAAGCTCTTAACCAATTAATCAAGTAATAATCTAGGCTCATTCCTAGCCTTAATTAATTCTAAATATACTAATTTAGAGTGAAATTTCTTAGCTAGTTCGACATGTACACAAGGCTAAAATTAAAACTCCAAAATTTGTCATCAACATCACTAATATGTGTAACTTTACTACCTTCAATACTTCATGAATTTTACAAGCTTAGAGACATCACTAATAGCTGCAATTTTCCAGATTTCATGTCCTTTAAGGTTTCTTCATTTTAGGTTAATTTAACTTCAGTATTGGTTATACTAAGGCTTACATAATTCTGCTCACTTATGTTATTAACCGTCATTTTTTACAAACACATTTGCAGCTTTAATTTTCCGGATTCAGGAACAATTCAATAACACCTATCTTTTCCATGAATCCACCTTCATTTATACTTCAAATCTCAACCTAAATCGGCCATTTAATAGTCTATAACCTACTGATTTCATGCATCACTAACAAAATATAAAAGTAACCAATTCGTCCATCATATTCCAACATAACATCATCATCAACGCCACATGCATTCCGTCCCAATTTAATCATCATAAAATTTCTATTTCAACATGCCATAAAGATCAAAATTTCATTTAGTTATTTAGCTTAAGTTCCACCTCAATGATTAATCTAACTTAGCTCTCTAAGCATACAAAATCATCCAAGTACAAGATGGAAGTGAAACGATCTCAGCAAAGGCAAAATGATGATAGCAGATTATAACTATCTTTGAGCATATTTTTGTATGGATCTTGAAGTGACTATGAACAAAATTGAAGCAAGATTCCAAGTTGTGAAGTTGTGTGAGTGTTTTGGTGGTGAGAGCAAAGGAAACAAGAAGAATGAACACAACAAAAACTATCCTTGTAGTAATTGAACTCATTAGGTGCTAGGTGTCACTACTATACAATGACATTTGTCACCTATGCATATAAGTCACTTGTCCTCTCCATAAGTTGCCATTTCCCATAATTATGCTAAGCCATTTGTCACTCAATCACTGCTTCCATTTTTCATTTAAATTTTCATGCCAAATGTCATTCATTTTATAAGCTTAGTCATCCTAAATTTCCATGGGTCAACTTATCTTGCCACTTGACATTTTTCCTAAACTAAATGTAAATTTTAATTCATCAAAATTTCAATTGTAACAATTAATTCCAAATTTACTACTTGTAATCCATGAAACCAAAATTCAAGACATAAGCAATACACAATCAAATCATAATCATTTTAAACCTTTCATACCCTAGAATATGTCAATTGAGTGCAATTTTCCTAAATCAACATTTATGTGTATATGTATGCTCATGTTATGCATGTGAATGAAATCATGTCCCAAATGTACCAATTCTTTCTAATATACTGCAATTCATATGACTATCACTCTAATCCCTCAATAGGTTAGGAAATCGTCTATTATAATTCTCTCCCCTTAAGAAATTTTGTCTTCGAAATTCTTACCTAATTGATCAAATAGATGGGGGTACTGATTCCTCATTTTCTCCTTACTCTCCCATATAGCTTCCTCTCTAGAATGATTCCTCCAAAGGGCTTTAACCAATGGAATCAGTTTAAATTAGTTGCAATTTCAACTTCCTGTGCAGGTAATACATGTGTCATATTTGACTAATATCTCCTAAGCATACTAACATGGAACATATTATGAATCTAAGCCATCTCTGCTGGTAATGCTAACTTGTAAGCCAATGGTCCAACTCTCTTAATAATCTTATAAGGACCAATGTATCTAAGGCTTAACTTTCCCTTTTTACTAAGCTTTAGCACTCATCGCCAAGGCGACACTCTCAAAAACACCCTGTCTCCTACTTGATACTTCATATCCCTTTGATGCTGATCTATATAACTCTTTTGCTTGTTTTGAGCTGCTTTAATCGTACTCCAGATAAATTTTACCTTATCAACGGTATCTTGTATCAACTTTGGGCCTTCAATAATCCTTAGACCCTCTTCATCCTAGTGCAAGGTGATCGACACTTTCTGCCATATAACGCCTCATATGGAGCCATACCAATACTAATATGATAATGATTATTGTATGCAAATTCAACAAGAGATATATATTGATCCTATGCTCCTTGAAACTTCAAAACACAAGCTCTAAGCATATCCTCAATAGTCTGAATAGTCCTCTCACTCTGCCCGTCTATCTAAAATGTTGTACTAAAATTCAATTTTTTACCAATGCTGTTTGTAAATTGCCCCAAGATCTATAAGTAAATCTTGTATCCCATTCTGATACAATAGATACTAAAACTCCATGTAACCTTACTATCTCATTTACATATATATGAGCTAACTGATCCATTGTGTTATTCTCTCGCGCAGGTAAGAAATGAGACTATTTTGTCAATTTGTCAATAATGACCCATATGGTATCATGTTGCCTTGGAGTCCTCAGCAAACCGATAATGAAATCTATTGTAATCCTCTCCCATTTCCACTTCAAAATAGGTAATGACTGTAACTTCCCAAACGGAGCCTGATGCTCTGCTTTAATTTATTGGCATGTCAAACATTTGTCAATATACTCAGCCACTAGCTTCTTCATCCTTAGCCACCAAAAATGTTGTTTCAACTTATTGTACATCTTAGTAGTACCAGGATGCATAATATAAGTTCCTATGTGTGCTTCCTCCAAAATTTCTTTTCTTAAATCATCAACATCAGGTACACACAATCTATGCTTCAATCACAATGCATTGTCCCTCAACTCAAACTCAGAATTCAAATTTTGTTTCAAATTCTTAATAATTTTCACAAATTCTGGATCCTTGCTTTGAGCTTTTCTGATCCTTTCAAGTAACACCAGTCTAAGCTTCAATGTAGCTAACAATGCTTCATTCTACCCTAAATTTAGCTCAACTTGCAATGCTCTTAGTTGAACTAGGTTTGGTAACCTCGATGTTTGAAATTGAGCCACATTACTATTGGATTTCTTATTTAACGTATCAGCTACAACATTAGCTTTACCTAGGTGATACTCAATTGTGCAATCATAATCTTTCAGCAATTCAACCCATCCCCGTTGTCTTATATTCAGCTCCTTCTAACTCAACAAATATCTAAAAATTCTATGATCTGTAAATATCTCAAATGTTTCACCATAAAGATAATTTCTCTAAATCTTCAAAACAAACACCACTGTAGCAAGTTCTAAATCATGAACGGGATAGTTAAACTCATGAGACCTTAACTGTCTCGATGCATATGCAATCTCTCTACCATATTACATCATCCTAATCCTTGATGTGAAGCATTGTTATACACGATATATTCTCCAGATCCGGATGGAATAACTAACACCGGTGTAGTAGTTAATCGATGTTTTAATTCCTCAAAACTCTTTTGGCATTCATCAGTCCATTTGAAAGGTACGTTCTTCCTTAGAAGCTTTGTCAAAGGGGCTGAGATTAATGAAAACCCTCGACAAACCTCCTGTAATAACCTGCTAGTCCAAGAAAACTCTAAATCTCAGACACATTTCTAGGTTCCTCCCACTTCATTGTTGCCTTAACTTTCTTTGGGTCTACCTGTATGCCCTGTCCAGATACTATATAAGCCAAGAACATCACTTGATCAAGCCAAAATTCACACTTACTAAACTTGGCATACAATTGCTTCTCTTTCATTATCTGTAAGACTAACCTCAAATGCTCAGAATGTTCCTCTCTACTCTTCGAGTACACCAATATATCAGCTATGAACATAATCAAAAAATGATCTAAGTAAGGTTGTAACACTTTATTCATCAATGCCATAAAATCCACCGGAGCATTTGTTAACCTAAAAGGCATCACAAAAACTCAAAATGCCCATATTTAGTTCTAAATGCACTCTTTGGTACATCAGCTTCTTCTATTTTCAATTGATAATACCTCGACCTCAAATCTAGTTTAGCAAAACACCTAAGCTCCCTATAACTGATTAATTAGATCATCTATTCTTGGTAAGGGATATTTATTTTTCACTGTCACCTGATTCAATTGCCTATAATCAATGCATAATCTTAAAGTCCCATCCTTCTTCTTCACAAACAAAACTGGAGCTCCCTAGGGTGACAAATGGGTCTAATAAAACCCTTATCCAATAACTCCTGCAACTGAGTCTTAAGTTCATTAAGTTCTATAAGTTCCATCCTATACGGAGGAATAAATATAGGAGTAGTACCTAGAACAAGGTCAATTGTGAACTCCGTATCCCTATTTGGGGTAATCCCAATAATTTAGTGGGAAACACATCCAAAAAATTCTTAATAACAGGAATATCCTGAATTGTCTGCTCAACTCGAATATCTATCACATAGGCTAAGTAATCCTCACATCCACTTCTAATAAGTCTAGGAGCACTCATTGATGAAATTAACCTGGTTGGCACTGCTTGACTAACACCTCGAAATATAACCCTTGTTTGATTAGGAGATTCAAGGATGAATTCTTTAGTGTAGCAGTTCATCACAGCCCTATGTGTAATAAGGCAGTCCATTCCCAAAATAAGATCTATCTCCTTTAACTGCAATATTATCAAATTAGCTTCCAACTCTGCCTGATCAACTCGAATAATGAACTTGTGCATACTTCCCTAATCATTATAGTACTACCTACTGTAATACTCACATCTAAGCCAATTTTCAACATCTCTCTCTCTTACAATGAAGTTTAGATGCCAAATGTGGAGTAATTAATGAATGTGTAGATCCTGGATCTAACAATGCATATGCCTCAAATTGAAAGACATGTAACACACCTGTAATGACATTTGGAGAATTATGTGCCTCCTTTCTAGTGATAACAAAGATCCTAGCCTGGGACTGTGGTTGGTTACTCTGCACCTTAGTCCTAACACTAGGACCTATTGAACTTGTTCTACCCTACCTTTGCCTCTCTGTCCTGCTCCACTATCTTTACTTTTCTAGATAGTCGTCTCGGTCATTGATCCTCCTCTCACTCTAGACTGTGCTCCCAAAGTCGCGGGACAGTCTCCAATCAGATGCTCAAAAGAGCCATAACATAAACAAGCTCCTAATATCTTCCAACACTCTCCACTATGATTCTTTCCGCAATGCTCACAACTAGGCATCTGTTGTGTTTGCCCTCCAGATACTTGACCTCTACCACTACCCCCATGAATAAAACTGCCTCCTGGTATAAACTCAGACTGTCTCAATCTCAGTTGTGACCGTGACGATCTATTATGGCATTTACTAAATCTCTTGCCAAAATCAACTTGAGACTCACTATGCCTCTTAATTTTCAACTCCTACATATATTCTCCTTGTCCATCCTTCAGTAACTATTCCATTAGAATCGAAGCAACTCTTAGCTTAGTAAAACTACTTAAATTAGTAATAACCAACATCGTTTTGATTTCTGTATTCAATCCATCCTCAAATCACTACACTTATCTTCCTTGGTCGGAATTAAAGCAATAGCATAACCAATTAATTCATTAAATCGCACCTCATACTCAACTATAGTAAGACTTCTCTATTTTAGATCTAGGAATTCCTTAATCTTTCTATGCAAGTAGATCTTTAGCATATAGTTCTCCTTAAAAACCTTTGGAAAATCTTGCTATGTCAATTTACAAGGTTGGTTAGAATTGTTGCAAACAGTCTTCCACCAGTGATAAGCCGGACGTTGAAGTAGCGAGACTGCATAGTCAAACGTTTCATCAGACTCACAGTCTATCTGATCAAATACCTGCTCCATTCTTTCCAACTAACCTTCTGCCTCAACAGGGTTTGTACTTCCATAGAAGTCTACAAGACCTTGCTTCCTAAGTTTATCATTCCTCCTTTCTCTCCTCTCAGGAATTCTCTGAGGCATTTTTTCAAATTAGGGTACTAAGGACCCTTTATTAGCTCCTATGGACTCAAGGTCAATTGATTATGCGACTCGATCTCCTAAAGCGAATGACCTATAACAAATAATAATAGTGATCACTACACGAGTATCTCACTATATGTCATGTTTAAAATGCTAATATATGTCCCTATGGATGCCAAACTATGCTCTGATACCAAAACTGTAACGAACCACTTCCATAGTGCATATGACCAAACATCTAGAGGACATTAGAGAATATACCCTATGAGAATGGCATATTGGATCAATCAAATTAACTTATTTAAGGCATCACACATTTCACAAGCATTCAAAATGATTAAATCTTCCCATTACATTCACAAATATAAAATTACATTGTGTCATTACAATTCATAATCCATGTATATACATTATATAACATTTGAGAGTTTACTACTCCATACAAACTGTACAATTTGAAATGGGATGCTAACTAAAAACATTCTAACTAGACTCCTCAGGTATCAACTGACCAGACCTTTGAGCCATTCTTATTCCTAAAATGACAGTACTAGAATTCTACTAAATTGCTGTAGAAGCTAGAAATACCTTGCACCTAAAAATCAACGTTGCAATTTTGATGAGTTTGTGAACTCAGTGAGTGAACCATCATCAATGTGCTCACTCAAGTTAGAATATAAACATCATAAGCATATAACCAAGTTCAACAAGTATATCACCTCATTCAGTATCAAATCCCACATCACATTTTATTTTTATCATATTTCAATCAATACAACATGTTTAAAAACATTTCATATCACCATTTTAGAACAATACAATGATTCATCTCAATCATTCATATGATACATGTAAAGTTATAAACATACAAATGCACACGTGACTCCATTTCCATTTTACTTTGTTGTGACCGAGTGCCTATTTATTGTCCCGTATCTTTTATGGATACCGGGCTTATTTCATTTATTGTCCAGTACCTATTGTGGATATTGGGCTCATTTTTAACTGAGCCTATGGCTCTTTGTGCACAATTTCGGAGGTTAGAGCTCTTTTTCACGTTGGTCACTCCATTCATAACTCCCTTATCTAATAATGCATATTAATGTAATAGAATGCATCAATTCATATAACATTCTATTAATACTTTTCATTCAATGTGTTTATGTCATTTATCACATTATTTGGACTTAATTTCGGCATTCGACATTCGGTTGAGTACACATTCCATATTACACATACAATTTGAAAACAGTTCCACATATAGTCCCAAGTATCAAACCCCTCGGACCAGCAATGTCCATAATCATAGTAATCATATAAGTAACCCATCAATAACTAAAAGTTAGCTAAAAACAATTTAATCATTGTGAGAAACATCTGGGTTAACTCACAGTATAGTCCAGAAGAGCTATTGCCTTGATGATCTGACAATGTTTGGATGTTGGCGATCAACTTTTGCATCTATAGTCATGCAATACATACATAGTTCACAAATCACTAACTTGTTTAATCATATGAATATTCAGTCATGCATATGTATAAGTGTCATATTCAATGCATGCTTAATTGACTTTCTGGGTATGTATTCTTATACATAGATCTCGACTATTCAATTTGTGCTTATACACCTTAAGCCCATTCAAACATTATATTTTGTACACTACCATTTTGCAATCAAGTTTGTACCTTTAAATTAGCTTGATTCACTCCAAATTCATCAACCATACTTTACACTTATCCTTGAAAAATTTCACGATCAAATATCCTCTTATAACACACTCACTATTATTACTTTAAATATGGAATTTTAGCAAGCTAGATCTATACATTCACCAAACTTTTTCCAGCAATTTATATTCATACATTTACACAATTCTCATTCATAATTACCCCATGTTCTTCAATGCTCATTCATCCATACCTTATACATATTAATTATGTTATTAAGATCATGTTTTCAACAAAAGAACTCATTTATTCCTTTAAAAACTCATGATTTCTAGATTTTAACACAACCACATTAAAACAGTCCATGCTTTAGGTTATGACGTCAATTAACTACATAAACTTATCCAGATCTTAACCAATTCATCAAGCAACAATCTAGGCGTATTCCTAGCCTTAATTAAGTCCAAATATACCAATTTAGAGTGAAATTTCTCAGCTGGTTCGACATGTACACAAGGCTGAAATTAAAATTCCAGAATTTGTCATTAACATTACTAATGTGTGTAACTTTACTACCTTCAATAATTCACAAATTTTTCAAGCATACAGACATCACTAACACCTGCAAATTTCATTTCTTTTAAGGTTACTTCATTTCAGGTTAATTTAATGTCCGTATTAGTTACCCTAAGGCTTACAATGCTCACTTATGTCATTAACCATCACTTTTTACAAACACATCTACATCTCTAATTTTCCAAATTCAAGAACACTTCAATAACACCTATCTTCACCATAAATCCACCTTCATTTATACTTCAAATATTGACCTAAATCATCCATTTAATAGTTTATAACCTACTGTTTTCATGCATCAATAAAAAATAGAAAAGTAACCAATTCATCCATCACATTCCAGCATAACATCATCATCAATTGCACATGCATTCTATCTCAATTCAGCCATCATAAAATTTCTATTTCAACATGCCACAAAGATCAAAATTTCACTTATTTATTTAGGTCAAGTTCCACCTCAATTATCAAGCTAACTTAGCTCTAATTCATATCCAAATGTACCAATTCTTTCTAATATACTGCAATTCATGTGACGATCACTTTAATTCCTCAATAGGTTAGGAAACTGACTATTACGTAAATAATGAAGTAACTTGATAAATGGAATTTCCTATATGAATGACCACTCTCATGGTACACTCACAACATATTTCTTAGCCCCATATCTCTATTTAGACTAAGCATGAGCATCCAAATACTATAAACATATATAAATGATCATAACATTGCATAAAAGTGAAGTTTTACATGGGTTGAGTAAGAATAATCCTAAACATAGCCTAGCAATCCATCAAACATAACTCAACCATCATCAACACAGGTTCCAAACTTTTACCCATACAATAAACAAAATAATTCAAGGAAAAAGATGAGAAAAATAGGAAAAAGAAGCTTGTTGCAAGAAGAAGCAAGTTGGAAATCTGGACAGCTTTGGTGTAGCCTTGGAATCCTTAGTGTTCTCCTCCAATGTGCAGCTGCCACCTTTCTAACCCCTCCTTTTTTTAACTATGTTCTCTCCCATGAAAACCCCCTCTTTTTGGCCTCCTTTCCTTGTTTTCATATTGTCAGACCCCGTTTCCCAGAGTCCGACTCTTGTTCATGCATACTTGCTTATCCTTGTTCATGCATACTTGCTCCGATACCATACCTGTCGGACCCCGAGTTCCGGAGTCTAACCCTTGCATACATGCTTGCCTGGCTTACTTGTTTGCATG